>JAJAGP010001328.1:0-204594 GCA_025084515.1 Ancistrus triradiatus
TAAGCCCTACGATGACTTTTACCTCACGCTTCCCAGCATTACCGAATCTAGGCTCCTTCACGAGCCTAGATTATCCCACTGTCCCTGCAAAAGAAATAAAACGAAAGGAAAACGAACTGAACAAAAGGGCGGAAGCGCGGCGCTCTATAAAGAGCGAATGAGGTTGAGACGGATGAGGTCTCCAACACACGCCTGAGGCCAACGACGATCGCTTTTAATAAAACACCGTAGCGGCGATCGAGCGGCAAAGCGGCGTGTGCAGTCAGATGATCCGACAGCTACTGCCAGTGGCGAAGCTCTTAAATAGCCAAAGGCAGCAGCTGAGGATCATTTGCCTGTGATTGAGCTACTCACTGACAGGGAGCTCAACCACAGCGGCTGCCAGGAGTCATACGAGGAATGTAGAGCATTGCCACCCTCTACAGTCCATACCTGGTATGACGGTATGACTCCTGACAAAAAAGAAACTCGATTCATTGTGTGACAAACAAAGAAGTGAATAACCACAACACAGAAGCTATAGCTGCTCTTTGTTTGAACATAGTTTGTATTGATGCAGAGGACTACAAGAAAGATGAACGAACAGGAGAAATGAAAAGGCAAGTAGCTCCATTAAAAGGCCATAAAGAAAATCTGCCTGATGCCCTACATCTGTCAGAGGGTGCACGCATTGTCATCACAAGGAATTTAGACATAGATGATGGTTTGGTTAATTGGACATTTGACACAGATTGTCACTAAAGTTGGGAAAGATGGCAATCCGTTTGTGCAATTAATTGGTCTGGAGTTAGATAACCCACAGCTGGAAAAAAAGACATGCCAGCACGGAAAATGTAATTTACATTGAAAAACTGGAAGAAAAATGTAGGAAAAAGGTACTGGTACGCAGACAGTTTCCTTTGAAGCTGGCATATGCTTGCACCACACATAAAGTACAAGGAATGACATCAGCAGCAGCAGTGGTGTCATTAGAGCGTATGTTTGAACTTGGTATGGCCTATGTAGCTCTTAGCAGAACAACCACTTTACAAGGACTTCACATTATTAACTTTAATGAAAACAAGACTTATTGCAATGAAGAAGTTTTAACCTCACTGGACAGTATGGCACAGCTGAATGTGGACGTCGTCATGCCACTTTTCACATGTGCCAAACCTGCAGACGAGGCTACACTCACAGTGGTTCATCACAACATCGAGGGTTTGCACTGTCATTTCGAAGACATGCGCAAACATCATGAAATCTGCTTTGGAGATGTTGTATGTCTCACTGAAACCCACGTTTGGTTTGACAGTGCCTCAGGAACTCCTTCTGGAAGTATATAACATGTATAGCCGTAAACGACATGTATGTTACAACAGTCATCCACAGATGGCTAGCCAAATGGGTGGGGGTATTGCAAACTGTAACTACTGAGAAGAACATGCTTCTGGACCCTGTTTTCACATCTGAGCCACAAATTGCATAGATTCTGGTGTATTAAACACATACTACAGCTATCACAATCCAGTCTATGCTCTTGTGATATAAAAATGACCAGAAAGCCTCTATCTAGTTAGGTTTTTTTCAGAACGCACTGTTGTACCCTGATGAAGAATTCGTTGTGTGTAGATAGATGGATCTCTGGTTTAAGTAGAGTGTTCCAGCTGGGCTATATGTAGCCCTTCCATTGGTACACTGGTTTGTTATTTTGCCTTTGTTATTTTGTGGGGTAATCCTTGGTGGAGATTTTAGTCTCTGTAGGGGGTACGCAGACAGATTTTTAGTCTGAAGTTCTGCGTTTAAAGTTGCCTCGAGCCCGGCAAGCCTTCGAAGACTAGTACTGGAGTCGATCTAATTCTACACTTATTCTATGGGTCAGCATAGGTGATGTGTAGGAAAAAATTCTAACACTCCAGTATAAATAAGACCACTCAACACAAATGTGCCTGTTGCTCCATAAACATAACGAGTGTACAATGTCCTCCCACAGTGTAGTCAAATCCGAATCGTCACTGTCTCTGCTCATTTTGGTGAGGAAACTGTAGTGTAAAGTAATGGAAGATTAAAATGTAGCTATAGGTCATGTACATAGTTTACGTAGTCCACCAAATTTTTTTTTTATAATTTTGTTGATTGTATTTAGTGTGTTGCAGAATGCAAAACATACAACAACCCCAACCCCCCCCCCCCCCCCCCAAAAAGTTTTTCCTTTTATAGTAGTGTATTGTTCCTTAGTGTTTGTTCTGATATTCTCATGTTCTATATTGTTTTGTTGTAGCCTTTACTCTCCAGCTTGGGCTTTTGCATCTGCATAACCTGTTCAGGTTTTTCAGAAGTTATACAGAAGTTCTACACCATTGCATCCAGGTTGGTATATATAAAAAAACACACACAAAAAAAATAAAATAAATAAATAAATAATTTTTTTCATTTTATTCTAGTGTATTGTTCGTTAATGTTCTGTTCTGTTCTAAACTTTACTCTCCAGCTTGTGCTTTTGAGTCTGTATAACCCTTCATGTTTTTCAGAAGTAATACAGAAGTTCTACACCTTTTCATCCAGGCTGGTAAAAAAAAAAAAATCCATTTTATTGTAGTGTGATGTCCCTCTTTGTTCTGTTCTGAAATTTAGAATTCAGCTTGTGATTTCATGCATGTATATAACCTTGATGTGTTTCAGAAGTCCTACAGCATTATGTTCGGACTGGTTATCTGATTTCGGATAAATGTACATAAGTTCCGACTGTATATATTCATTTAAAGCATGGGTTAGGATGGATGATGATGATGATGATAAAAATACCAGACATGTAAGCCTGAGAGGATATTCCTCAATGACCGCTGTCTGGAAGTCTGAGTCTGTCCATAAAAAACATTAGACTCATTAACATTGATATATGAGTGTTAGCGCAGTGCTTTAGAGATCCGGCTTCAAATCCCATCCCACACACCTGTGTGGAGTTTGCATGTTCCCCCTGTGTCCGCTTGGGCGATTGTAGCAAACTAAGACTACACTTTAATTGGATTAATTTTTAATTAAACTTTGTTAATTTGGAGAGAACTGACGCGGAGAATTGCGAGGATCTGGCAACCCAGACTGATCTGCGGTTGCACACAGGACGTAGTTTCGTAGCTGCTAGCAGCTTTTACCTTTGATATATTTTAATTCCCGATCGCATCTGTATCTTATATAATCGTATATATAGTAGGTTTTTACAACATCTTAATCATTTTATTCTCATACCGGCGGATTATATTTTTTTGCCGCTAATCGTTATTTAGTAACTTTACAGGTATACCGGCTTGTGTTTGCAGTAGTTAGCCATTAGCTAATAACCAGAGTTGCGTCTTCTTCGCAGTAGTGTGTGTTTTTATAAACTTTTTTACAGTCTTTTCCCACTTTCTTTCTGAAATTAGTTTTTAGTGACGTTTGTGTTGACTAACTTGTATTAAACGCTTAATCGAGCATGCCTTGGGACCATCGGCTGCAGCTGAAACCATATCGTCAAATCGCACCCCACAAATCACCATGCCGAAGCTAAGTACACTTAATTCATTAATTGTACTAAACATGGTTCTGCTGTGCTTGTTCCCTGTGTGGCATGTTTAGTATTCTTCTCCGTCATTAGGGTAGATTTATTGTGATAGGTGTAGGACTTGTCGCCAGTCTGACGGAGAAGATGGAGTTTTAGAGGCGCGCATCAGACAGTAGGAGCAGGCTAGCTCAGATCCGAAGCTTAGCAGATATGGATGCGAAAGTGAATTGAGCCCGGCAGAGTCCTCGCAGCGGGCAAGGGGGTGAGCGGTTCGGCGACGTGTCGTAAGGCTAGTCCACGCGAGCACCAACTCTTACCTGTTCACGTGTCCAACAGGTTTGCCTCCTCAGTGAAACACCACTGAGCAGCCTGTTGAAAGAGCTCTGGGTCATAGGGGACTGCTCTTTTACGGACACGTGAAACTGCTACCCCTTTAGGGACACCAGCAGATAGAGTTCGCTTGTATCCCCGAGCCAAGTGCTGGGAATTGTAAACGAGATCTTAGTGAACCGAGAGCCGCAGAGTCTCTAGGATTAGTTGTTCATGTTAGGGGCTATGATACTAAGCCTTCGTCAGTCAGAGGTTACTAAGGCTAATTTTGTAGAGGTGGTGAGCGTCGAGGCGATGTCCGATGCTTGTAGTGTGCTTCGGCCCATCCCCAATGCGGCGAGGTGACCAGCCACAGAGGTTATGGTCGCTGAACTTGTGGCTGTCCAAGTGGTGCTCTGAAAAAAAACAACGTGGGCTATATAGCAACGGGACACCTTTGAGGGTAAGCCTGGCCTGCTTAGGGGGGACGGTGCCATCCCACCACGGGAGGGTGATCTCTCATCTCCTGCAACATTGCCATAGTCGTATGGCCCGATTGGTTAGGGGTGACTATCCAGAGCAGGGGTCAGCAGCAGACAGTACCGGATTAACCAACGTCTGATGGTAGCCATGGCACCGTTCCCACCCAGAACCCACATTCTTGAAACGGTGGTCTGTTACCCGATCTGCGCTAAAACGTAACGCTCTCAAAAAGGTATGTTTAATAACCTCATAGTATAAAACAGATAGCTGCAAAGAAAATAACAACATTAGCTAGAGGATTACTTTAAATTAGATCACTTACAAACAAAGCAGTAAATTGCAATGACATGATCACTGATAAACGCTTACACGCTCTGTGTCTCACTGAAACTTGGATTAGACCTGATGATTTTAGCCTTAAATGACGTCACCTCTGGGATACAGTATGCTAGTCGCTCTAGTCCAATGGGTCGTCTGGGAGGCATAGCCACAATTTTTGACACAGAGTGAGGTGTTAAGCTAAATCCCATTACAAGGCTAATTCTTTTGACATTACTGAGTCTTAATGGATGATCCATCGTTAGGAAGTCAAAACCACACTCTTTTCAGCTTATCACTATTGACGCCGCCTGCGTCCTATTCAGAATTTCTTCACGGAATTTGCCTAACTGTCTTTCCTGCGTACTACTGTAACAGATAGGCTTTAATTGAGGGGAGTTCAAGAGTCCCTCTCCTTTGACAATGAGCAGGGACTTTTTGTTCCACTAAAATTGCTTTCGAGTCCATTAGAATCAATGGGTATTCACTTCAGAATGTGATGGGACAACCCACCGCTGCTAAGGATACTTTAGATCAATGTAACAATTGGTATCAATATGAGAACCTTGCGGTTTTCCCGCAAGTGATTCGATTTCAGATCACTAGCTTTTAGTATGGAGTATTCTCTAATAATAAAATCCTTCTGCCTCGTTATAACACCCAAGCGCACTATTAACATCTGCTACTCCAGCTGCCGTTTTTAAAACCCAACCTACCAGACTTAAATTCAATACACCGACGGGAGAAATCATCTGAGTGTGTAAATGCAGACAATTAGAATGTGTGCTTCGCTAACCCGTGGGACAACCGACTTGCCCCTGGCTAGGGTCAAACGTATAGGGAAAAAAGGATAGCACCATGGTATAATGGGACCACACCCGTACCTTAAAGCAAAGACACGGCATTTAGAGTGCAAGTGGCGACTAGTAAAATTGTAGGTGTTTAAGATTGCTTGGAGGACAGCATGGCACGAGGTACAAAGGATGACCTCACTAAAGCTTAAAAGCTGCATACTTCTCCTTCCAATATAGAGAAAAATAAGCAATAATCCAAGATTTCTCTTTATAGTCTCCCAAATTACAAAAAACCCCACAGAAAGTGACTCTCCAATTATGTGTAATTGAACAGTAATGATTTCAGGACTTTCTTAATGATAAGATAGAAACATTAGGCATAAACAACTCAATTGCCTCATCACATCACCAAACTGTTCAGCAACCTCCAGATGCAGCACAGTGAAGACATCTGTTCAATAGCCGTAAATCAAAATTGAATCTTTTACCCAATTACTAATATGAACTATCCGCACTGATCAGCTGTCTAAGTCATTCAAACATTGTTTGTTAGATTCCAATTCCTACAAGGGGGGGGGGGGGGGGGGGGGGGGGGTCTACTCAAACAAGTATTACCTAGTGTTATCGATCCAGTATTAGTATTTTAAAATTCATCCCTTACCTTAGGTATGTGCCCGAATCCTTTAAGTGTGCCGTTATCAAACCACTGATTAAAAAAGCCAATTGGACCCTTGTGTGATATCTAATTATAGACAATTCAAATCTACCGCTTCTTCCAAAATCTTAGAAAAAGCTGTTATCAGAGCTCGTAGTTACCTCCAAAGGAATGAAAAATTTAGGAAAACATTTCAGTATGGCTTCAGGCCCCATCATAGTAACTGAAACAGCATTACTTAGGGTATAAAGACTTGTTTAATGTCTTCAGATAAGGGATGTGTTTCTTTTTTTTCTGGTCTGTTAGATTTAAGTGCAGCATTTGACACTATAGATCATGATGTGTTACTAAAAGACTAGAAAAAATTACTGTAGGTAGACGGGAGCAGCACTTTTTCGGGTTAAATCCTACTAAATGACGGTAACAGTTGTACATATAAAAATCTAAGATCTAAGCTCTCAAAAGTGAAGTTGGCGTGCATCAGGGGTCAGTGATTGGCCCGCCCCCCCCCCCCCCCCCCCCCATGATTCTCTCTGTAATGCTGCCACTGCTCAGTTATTCGTAAACATGGAATTAATTTCCAATGCTATGCAGATGATTAAACGCTGTTACATATCAGCCAAAAACTAAATGACAGCCTTACAATCAGCAAAATCGAGGACTGTGTAAAGGAATAAAAGATTGGATGTATTTAATTTTCTCTTACTAACTCAGATAAAACTGAGGGTGCTATTAGTGGGAACAAGGCTGTGAGAGACAGGTTACTACATCTATCCTAAATCTAGATGGATGTCCAGTATTGCCCAGTCGTCTGTAAAAAACGTAGGGGTCACATTTGAATCAGATCTCTCCTTTGATGCGCAAATTAGACGCATCACTCGAATTGCTTTCTTTCCAATTTACGTAATATCGCTAAACTTAGAAATATCCTCTTTTTAATGATGCAGAAAAACTGTTCATCGTTTATAAACTCACGGTTGGATTACTGTAAGCATACTTTATGGATGCTCTAGTAAATCTATAAATAAACTTCAGTTAGTTCAGAATGAGCTTGCCGAGTGCTAACTCGAACTAGAAAATTTGATCATATCACTCCTGTTCTTTCCTCACTGCACTGAGTTACCAGTCAAATTCCGATGATAAAAAATACTTCTTATAACTTATAAAGCCTACATGGGGCCGGCCCCACAGTATCTTGAGTGACTCTTAGAGTTGTTACAAATCCAACTCGCACTCGTTCGCAGGGTGCAGGACTTTCTTTTTAGTTCATAGAATTAAAACGTCAGCCGGGGGAAAGGCTTCTAATACATGGCCCCCCAAACTATGGAATAAACTTCCCCACTAATCGTTCGAGATTCAGACACTCCTCCAAAGTTTTAAGTTTCTAGGCTAAAGACATACCTATTTACGCAGGCTTTGGGAATAGATTTTTAGGACCAGGTGGCATGGTTTTGGGTTGCTGGGCCAGAGTCTGGAGTATGTCTGACCTGCCTGCTTGTCCGCTAGCCGGGCGTGTCGAGTGGGCGGTCTGGCTCGAACTAGGCTTCGGTCCTCGTGATCTTACTCATGCATCCTTGGCCTTAGATAAGAGGCAGAGCTGGGGGTTCAGGTCAAAGGAGTCTTATGGTATCAGAGACGAGGGTTGCTGTCTTCTGCCCGGATCGTTGGGGTTGCCATGTCTCATGTGATCCTATGGCTGTGTTCCACCAGTTCTCCTCTTTCTAGCTTCTAGCTTGTTGGCTGGCTATAGCTAATGCTGCCGGGGTCTCATGCTTGACACTTGGCATCAGTGTTGACATGGCATCAGTGATTGTTAATAAACACTGTGTCTTAATCAATAACTAATTACATTTTCGTTTATCTCCGAGCTGTGTTCCGGCAGTTCCGGCACTACACATGATGTACATCTGATGGAGCTCCACTGTGCCTGTTAATTCACTTTATTCGCCATGACTCCATGACTTAGTTCGCTCTTAGATTTATCATCTAAGCCACCCAAGGAGGTTGGGTCCCTTTTTGAGTCTTGGTCTCCCAAGGTTTCTTCTAGAACTAGGGAGTTTTTCCTTGCCCACCAAACTGTCGCCAGGCTTGCTCCATTGAGAATTGGACGTAGTTATTAGGAGATAATCTAAACCTGTAAAGTGCTTGAGACAAAGCTCATTGTAAAAAGCGCTATATAAATAAATATGACTTGACTTGTTAATTAAAAATATATATATTAATTATTAAGAAATACGAGGCACCCACCAAATCGATAATGATAAATTATAAATAATTAACGCCCGATCTGGAAACCAGGACAAAGAAACAACAACCTTGATAAGTCTAGTTCTGAATAGTGAATCGAGTAGTTTTCTAGGACCTTTGAATGAAGGAGCTCTCAAAACCAGGCGGTAACTTCAAAAAAGGTTTATAAAACACAAAGTTAGTAAACTACAAACAAGCAAATACAAAAGATTATCTAAGGAATAACGGAGTGTGATCACGAGTTAACAATCATAACTGACGCTGAAAAGGATGTATCACAGTCTGGAGAACAGGGAAGATGGCAAGCGTACATCTTACAGAGTAAAACGGAAACCAAGATTGACTCTATGTTTAACTTATCGTAGCGTAATATTACTAACGGTGCAATGCTACTGGTAACCTTAAGTACGTTGCGTGGGGATTAGTATGTTAAATTACTTAGGCGTGAATAAGTCTCTGTTGAAGCGTGGTTAAAGATTTAACAAATTGAGACCGAAGCCTAGGGAACCCAGACTTACGCCATAAATGGAATCGCATGGAAGGTCACCGAGTGGTTCGGGATACCACCCTGGCCTAGCCGCCAAAAGGACACGATATGGGGATCTTTAGCGTCCGTCTGGACACCGTATCCGACCGGCTCTTCAGCGGTTAGCTCTTTGGGTCTCTGCGACACAGTTGACTGTGACTAAAATGGCGTCCTTCCCGATTTAGGCTGAGGTCTTCACGCTACTCGGCGTCTCGCATGCGTAAAATCAGGATTTATCTTGGCCACAGATAAAGGTGGAGTTGGCGGCGTTTCTAATACCACGAGCTTCAACAAAAAAATTGAAAAACTTGGATGGTACAAAAATGGTCGAGCTTAGAGTCTGGTTGGTCTGTTAAAACTATCTTTCTAGTTCAGCGATAGCGCATATTAAGGACTGCTGATCAGGAGAACTTTAAGTAAATGCGAAAATTGGTAAAATGAATAATCAAAAATGTTCACAAAAAGAAAAAAACATAAAAACACATAGACAACAAGACTACACACGAATTGAAGCTAACTTAGGCTACTGGTGTCCGGTTGTCTTTTACATGCTCAGCTCAGGGGCGGCCGGAGGCGGGGACCACAAGGAGCTTGCCCTTACTAGCCAATGAGAAGATGATCCTCAGCAAAGCTCTCCTATCGCGGTTGCCTTATTTCACCATAAGCCACAGAGTTTAACTTGGATTAAATAATATTCCAGTATCTAAAAGAGATTGAAAAGTATCACACAATACAAAAAATCCTCAAAGTTACAAAAGTTTAGATGCAGACTTCGTTGTAAGGTTCAGTGATCAAAAGCACCTTTGAATTGATAACTTAGAAAATCGATAAAGCATTCTAATACAGCGCAGGCATTTTACTATACTTTTAACTAAACCAATTACTTGATTAATACAAGCTGTAGGAAACGGTAATTGATAAATAACTTCATGTTTGTTGCACAAATATAAAAACCCGATCGATCAAAACAATAGGGCAAAAGCTGTTATTTCTTATATCATACTAAAACCAGATAAACTAATATCAAAACAAAAAGATAAGTATACTAAAACATCATCAAGTAGATAGGAAGATACATAAATTCAGTACATACATAGTATAATCTGTAATGGTGTGTGGATATAAAAGAATATCCTTGATCAACTCTTTGTATGAATCATTTAAATGTATATAGCATGTTTGGACTCTCAGGATCCAAAACTTATTGGTTATGTAACTAAAAGGTTTCGATGAAGAATAACTGTCCAGAAAGAGTTTGAATTACAATTAAAGTTTGTCTCTTTCGAACAAAAGGCTGAGTTCTTGGTTTTTTTAAGAGGGAAGGCCATAGTCTCTTGACCGTTTCTTGGATGTCGTAAATCTCCAGGGGGCCTTCTGGCGCCAGGCTTGGGTGATAAGGTTTGCAAGAGAGGCTGTGATGACAGAGTTCAACTATGGGGAACGGAAAGTCGTTAATTTTTGCAAAAGTTCAGAAGACAATAAGCAAGCTGGTGGCCTTGAAACGTTGATCTAAGATTAGCAAAGGACTTAGGTATGATTGGAGATGTCGAAGGTTATATTGTCTTGTTTGAACAGACATCAAATTCCGTTGGAGTCAAAGGTGGGGGGGTTAAGATCCTGTCCAGATGTAGGGTCTTCTTGAATTCCAAGATGTTGTAAAGTTTACGACTTGGGGGAAGAAGGTAAAGAGAGGGAGATACAGCGATCACGCTACACGATGTATACATTAATCTTAGTCTTTCAGCCCTAGTACATGTTCAAAGTTAGCAGGTATTTTGTAAGTGTATGCTGCATTGTTAAATACTGAGCAGAGACTTGAGGTTTGTACTTGAGGTTAAGTACTGCATACTGCATGCTAACATATAGTTAAAAGGATTGCCTTTACAGTCCTGTTATTGCACTTTGTCACCTTCAGTGCATGTTCATGTTTTTCAACAAGTCTTTTAAAAATGTAAAATTGTAATAATGAAATATCTTCAAGTTTGAAGTATTGTATTTATTGTGTAATTTCCTCCAAATTCCAGCTTTTTGAGCATTCATTACATGTAAGCTGTGTTTATTTCTCAGCACCATCACACCACTGAGTCTTATCAAAGGTTAAACCTGTATTTTGCGGATAGCAGGTGTGCTGACCTACACTTTGACACAGGCAGCATTCAGCTTTTGAAAACTGGTTCAAACTAAGACAAAGACTAAGCTGTTGTACTCGAGTCCAGTCTCAGCCTCAATTGGACTCGGTGTCATCTCAGTCTCGGGGTAAAGTGGACTCGGTAGTTGATGTTGAGACCAGCCGAGTGCAATGCATCTGTACGAGGTAACGTTAATTATTATAAACTGAAATCAATGAAGTAGTTTGATTTTATTGCTTCATTTGAATATGTCCGCAAAATCCAGAATTATTATTAAATTTCCACATTTAATAATAAAACTGGGTATAATTTATGTTGTTTGCCATATTCAGATAACTTTATGTAGTGACTTCTGATTACATTTGTGTAGCAAACCTAAGACTACACTTTAATTTGATTAATTTTTAATGAACAAACAGGGCACCACCGGATCGTTTGTGGACTGGTGGATCCGGAGAACCAGCTGAAAAGAGAAAAGCAAAATTGATCGGTCTAGGTCTGAATAGTGAATTCAAAGTTATGTTTCTCGACCTTTGTTTGAATGAAACTCTCTCACACCAGGCGGTAAATTCAAAAGGTTATAACAAGTTTATTAACTACAAACAAGGCAATACCAACAGACTATCTGATGTAATAACATATGTATCACAGTATTAAAATCAGGAAATGATGGCAAACATACATATATCACAATATTAAAATCAGAAAACCAAGATGACTCTATATGCAGCTTATCGGTCGCGCAATAATTACCCAGAGGCAATGTTATGAACTAGTTTGTTAGTTCATTGACGTAGTGAATTATTAGTAACACAAATTACGTTGAACGTGAATAGTAAGTTAGAAGCTACTTAGAAGTGGATGAGTCTACATTGAAGCGTGGTTTAAGATCAAACGCAAGGTTCGAGAATCAGGGACCCAGAAAAGCCATAAATGGTACTCGCCTGGAAGGTCACTCGAGTGTGTCGGGGCATTCAACCCTGGCCCGGCCATCCAAAAGACGATTTTGGGGGAGCGGTGAACACCGTCTTTTGATGCACACCGCCGCTCGGAAAGGCATCTTAGCGGCTTGGCTCTGAGGTTTCTTGCAGATGGCATAACCACGTTTCCGCGGTGACTGACTAAACTGGACGCTCACGGTTCCTCGACGTTTTGCGTGCGTACAACTCAGATTTGAAAAACTTGAAAAGACTTGAAAAACTAGGACATATATGAGCATAATGGGAGATCTTGGCTGGTTGGTTCTTTTAACTACTTTCTAATTCGGAGATACCAAACTACTTAAGACTGCTGGACACAGGAAACTTAACATAAAATAAATGTGAAAACTTGAGCAAAACGAATAACAAAAAAGCTGACAAAAAGTTGCAACTTAGAAAGACAAAGAAAAGACTAGACTTAGAAAGACAAAAAAAAGACTGGTTGGCCCGTGTCACTTTTGTATGTTCCGGATCGTAGGCGGTTGGAGGCGGGTGCACAAGGAGTTGCCCTGACTTAGCCAATGAGAAGTTGACTCATCAGTAAATCACTCCTATCGTGGATGTGTCTTCTAATTTCACTATATGGGATTACAGACGTTATAACTTGGATTAATATATTCCTACATATCTAGGGTGACTAAAATTATCACATAATAACCAAAAATCCTCAAAGTTACAAGTTTAGATGCAGAACTTCGTTGTAAGGTTTAGATGATCAAAGGCACCTTGAATTGATAACCTAGAACATCATTAAATCATTCTAACTACAGCACATACATTTGCTATTCCTTAAACAAATAATAATACGATCAATACAAGATGTAGAAAACAGTACATTCTAAATAACAACTTAATTTCTGTTCTTTTATAAGTATGAACAAGTATTAAACCCGAGCGATCGATACGTATAGATAAAACAGCTGTTATTTCTAATCATAACCATTAGTATAGCACAACTGGACCATATTAAATATAGAACGGTCACTATACTAAAACATGGACCAAATAGATATGAAAATACATGACAAGTCAGTAACATGCATATACATACGATTATATATGTGGGTACGATGAATATCCCCGATCAAACTCTTTGTATAAAATAGCTAAGTACATATGGGTGTGTTTAGACTTATTATGAAGCAAATCTCATGTGTTTCCTAATTGAGAGGTTCCGGCAAAGATAACCTGTTCCCAGCAAAAGTTTAATGCTATTATTGAAAAGTGTGTCTGTGAAAGAAGAGACTGGATTCCTTCCATCGTAAATTTTCAGGGATGTCCTCCTGGCGCCAGGCCGACTGAGACAGAGATCGTAAAAGTAATCAGAGAGAGCATGTGTATTTATTTTTCCTTGGGAGAAATTAGGGTCGATTTCTCTTGGGAGGGGTTGAATCTGTGGTGTTGACTGTCAGAAATCCTTTTAAAGCTAAACATTGGTTTATTTTATGGTGGCGGGATGCACAGGTTATCTGGCCCTCTAAGCCAGAACCCCAATTTGGTGGGTTCGAGAATAGGTTGGGGTTGTTGGGCCATCATTTAGTGAGGAGATTCTGTCCAGATGGTGGCCATTTACATTCCAAAGAGTCACAAAGTTTTATGGCTTGTGGAAGAGGGTAGAAAGAGAGTGTAACGAGACACACACTCGGGGATGTAGGAATCAGGTGCAGGTTTTATTCAAGGGTAAACACAAACTCGAAGTCCAGTAACAAGCCAAAGTCGAAAACCAGGATATCCAATCAAAGCCGTGTGTCAGATCCAAAGGGGGTAAACCAAACCGGAGTCGTAGCCGAAAACAAAGGTGTCAATACCGTAGAAGACTAATCTCAATAACGCACAGATAAACGCTCGGAAACACAGCCAAACTGACGAGACCTCGCAATGCGTTGCTGGACTGAATGCCCTTATAAAGATGGCCGTTACCGGAAACTGAGCGATCTAAAACTCAGGCGATGACGACCTCTGGTGTCGCGGCGGGGAATCCACCGCCGGCGTGACAGAACCCCTCCCCTGACGGGCGGCTCCCGCCGACTGAAAAGACCGTCCCCTGGGGTGCCCTCTGGGCCTCGGCGCCGGGCGGTCGGGATGTGCCATGTGGAACTCCACAATAAGGGAAGGATCGAGTATGTCAGCAGTGGGCACCCATGACCTTTCCTCCGGACCGTACCCCTCCCAGTCTACCAGATACTCCAACCACCCTCCACGACGTCTGGAATCCATCAATCAGCTAACTCGATATGCGGGGGAGCCGTCCACGTCCAGCGGAGGAGGGGGTTCCGTCATCTCTGGCGGGGCTTGGGAAGAAGAGACAGCGGGCTTTAACAAAGACACATGGAAGGTGGGAGTGATGCGATACGTCTCCGGCAACAGTAAACGATAAGTAACGGGGTTTACCTGCTTGACAATCTGGAAAGGACCGATATACCTAGGGCTCAGTTTCTTACTTGGCAATCGCAGCTTAAGGTCTCTGGTGGACAGCCACACGAGTTGACCTGGACGAAAGTCTGGGACCGGACGCCGATGCCGGTTTGCCTTTATTCGTTGGGCTCGTACCGCCCGCTGTAACCTGACATGTGCCTCCTCCCAGGTCTGTTCACTGCGTCTGATCCAGTTGTCGACTGCAGGAACGTGAGACGGGGAACCTGACCATGGGAAAAGAGGTGGTTGGAAGCCTAATATACACTGAAATGCCCTGTAGAGGAACTTCTCAATGAGTTCTGCACGTACTCCACCCAAGGAAGGTAACGCGCCCAGTCATGCTGGTGGCTGGAACAGTACGTGCGCAAAAACCTACCGATCTCTTGATTCAGTCGCTCCGTCTGCCCGTTTGACTGTGGATGATACCCAGACGTTAAGCTCATGCTGATTTCCAGGAGCCGGCAGAACTCCTTCCAGACCTGTGAGGTGAACTGGGGACCCCGATCAGTGACGATGTCCTCAGGTAGACCATAGTACCTGAATACGTACTGCAACAGGCAGTCCGCTGTCTCAAAGGCCGTTGGCAACTTTTCCAACGGGATGAGCCGACAGGCCTTAGAAAACCGGTCCACTGCTACAAAGACGGTAGTCTTACCGAGAGATTGGGGCAGATCGGTTATAAAATCAAGACCCAAATGGGACCATGGCCGATTGGGGATGGGCAGATGTTCCAAGAGACCGGCCGGTAGTTGTCGGGGTGTCTTGGAATGGGCACACTCAACACAAGTCTGAACCGCCTTGATAACATCCCTCTCTAGTCCCTCCCACCAAAACCTGTTCCGAACCAGTTCCGTGGTTCGTGTAATGCCTGGATGGCCAGAGCTGGGGTTACCATGTATGGTATTTATTAGATCCCTTCGTAATCGAGAGGGAACAAACTCACAGTCTGGTGGGCAGTCGTCTGGTGGAGGGTCGGTATTCTGTCCCTGCCGGATCTGCTCCAGCAGGTTCCACTGGACAGGGCCTACCACACACTCCGGTGCCAGGATGGTGGTAGGAGGGCTCGACTCTTGCTCTGCTTCCCACAGCCGGGACAAGGCGTCGGGCTTCCTGTTCAGGGACCCTGGGCGATAAGACACAGTGAAATCAAAACGGCCAAGAAACAAGGCCCATCTGGCTTGCCGAGGGTTAAGTCTCTTGGCCGATTGTATATACTCTAAGTTTTTGTGATCGGTCAAGACTAAAAAAGGGAACTTGGCACCCTCTAACCAGTGACGCCACTCCTCGAACGCTAACTTCATCGCTAGAAGTTCCCGATTACCCACGTCGTAATTTCGCTCTGCAGCGCTAAGCTTACGGGAGAAGAACGCGCACGGATGCAATTTCGACGGGGTCCCTACTCTCTGCGACAGAACGGCCCCCACCCCTGTCAAAGATGCGTCAACCTCCAACACGAAGGGAAGTTCCAGATTGGGGTGTATCAAGACCAGAGCGGAGGTGAATCTCCTCTTTAAATGCTCGAAGGCTGCCTCCGCAGCCGATGTCCAAAGCAGATTCTTGCCCTTACCTTTCAGCATAGAGGTTAAAGGGGCTGCAACACTACTAAAATTCCGGATAAACCTCCGGTAGAAATTCGCGAAACCGAGGAACTTTTGAAGCTCCTTTATACTACGGGGCTTGGCCCAATTTACCACCGCCTGTACCTTATCCTGGTTCATGTGTACCCCCTGCCGATCGATGACGTACCCCAGAAATTTTACCGAGCAGACATGGAATTCACACTTCTCCGCCTTGACATATAGTTTGTGGCTTAATAAGCGACGTAAAACGAGATGTACATGTTCCACATGTTGAGCGTAATCCGTGGAATAAATGAGAATATCGTCGATATACACAATCACCCAACGATCTATCATGTCCCTCAAAGTGTCATTAATAAAGGCTTGGAATACAGACGGAGCATTAGCTAGACCGTAAGGCATGACCCAGTATTCATAATGTCCGCGACTAGTGAGGAAGGCAGTCTTCCACTCGTCGCCCTTGCGTACCCTGATAAGATTGTAGGCGCTGTGCAAGTCGAGCCTTGTGAAGATGGTGGCTTCTCGCAGTTGTTCCAGGGCTGACGGCACGAGTGGGAGTGGGTATTTCTATTTCACGGTAATGGCATTGAGGCCGCGGTAGTCAATACAGGGACGAAGACCTCCGTCCTTCTTCTTCACAAAGAAAAAGCTGGCTGCCGCTGGGGAAGTGGAGGGCCGTATATAGCCCAATTTCTGGGCCTCCTCTAAATAAGCTTCCAAAGCCTCTGTCTCTGCTCTAGACAAGGGGTATATCCTGTTCCGGGGTGGAGTGGTGCCTGGCAATAAGTCTATGGCACAATCCCCTGGACGATGTGGAGGTAGCTTACTCGCTCGTTGCTTAGAGAAAACTGCTCTTAAATCCGAGTAACATTTAGGTATAGCCAAGGCGTTCCCGGAATCCGGGCTTTCCACAAGAGTGGCACGAACAGGTAGTGTCAAACACGAAGTGACTGTTGCCACGAAGTGACATTGACTGTTGCCAGTCAATGTGAGGTTGGTGTGTAGCCAACCACGGATACCCAACCACGGATACCCAAGAATTACATCATGACGTGGAGCAGGAATCACAAAAAACGAGATTCCTTCCTCATGTAGCAGACCTGTGCGTAGGGTAATTCTGGAAGTCCGTTTCGTCACTGCCGTCTCCCCCAGAGGGCGTCCGTCCACTGCCATAAGATGGAGAGGCACTTCCAACTCAACCACAGGAATCCGGTGTTTATCCACTATCTGCTGGTTAATAAAATTGCCTGCTGCTCCAGAGTCTATGAGGGCTGAGAGGAACACAGAGCCTGAACCCACATTATTGAAACTGTGTCTGTTACCCGCATCTGCCCTAAACGTAAACGCTCTCAAAAAGTCTGTTTTAATAACCTCATTAGTATAAACACAGATAGCTGCCAAAGAAATAACAACATTAGACTAAAGCTAGGACTACTTAACATTAGATCACTTACAAACAAAGCAGTGATTGTAAATGAAATGATCACTGAGATAAAACGCTTAACACGATCTCTGTCTCACTGAGACGTGGATTAACTGATGAATATTTAGCCTAAATGAAGACTCACCTACTGGATACCGTCATGCTAGTCGCCTCGTCCTTTTAATGGTCGGGGGAGGCAAGCACCATTTGTGACAAAGAGTTAGGTGTTACAGCTAAATCCCATTACAAGGATATCTTTTGAAATGCTGATTCTTAATGATGACTGATCCCGTTATGGAAGTCAAAAACCACACTTTTTTCAGCTTATCCACTATTTACCGCCCGGCTGGGGTCCCTATTCAGAATTTCTTCAGGAATTTGCTAACTTTCTTTCCTGCTTACTACTGTCAACAGATAAGGCTTTAATTGTAGGTGATTTCAATATTCACTTTGACAATGAGCAGGATCCACTTATAATTGCTTTCGAGTCCATCTTAGAATCCATGGGTATCACTCAGAATGTGATGGGACCAACCCACCGCTGTAATCATACTTTAGATCTAATATTAACATTTGATATCAAAATAGATAACCTTGATGTTTTCACGCAAAGTGATTTGATTTCAGATCACTATCTTTTAGTATTTGAGCTATCTCTAATAAATAAAATCCTTCTGCCTCGTTATCACACCAAGCGCACTATCACATCTGCTACTCCAGCTGTGTTTATTAAAAACCTACCAGACTTGAAATTTAATACACCTACAGAGATCAATCATCTTGAGTGTGTAAATGACCAATTAGAATGTGTGCTTCCCTCAACCCTGGACACGATTGCTCCTGCTAGGGTCAAACACATTAGGGAAAAAAGGCTAGCACCATGGTAAAATGACAACACCCGTACCTTAAAGCAAAGAACACGGCACCTAGAGCGCAAGTAGAGACATAGTAAATTGGAGGTGTTTAAGATTGCTTGGAGGGACAGCATGGCAGAGTATAAGCATGCCCTCACTAAAGCTAAAGCTGCATACTTCTCTTCAATCATAGAGAAAAATAAGAATAATCCAAGATTTCTCTTTAATACAGTCTCCAAATTAACAAAAAACCCGACAGAAAGTGACTCTCCCGTTCTGTGTAATTTTAACAGTAATGACTTCATGACTTTCTTTAATGATAAGATAGAAAACATTAGGCATAAAACTCACTGCTCATCGCATCACCAAACTATTCAGCCACCTTCCAGATGCAGCACTAGTTAAGACATCTGTTTAATGAGCTGTAAATCAAGATTAAAATATTTTACCCCAATTACTAATACTGAACTATCCGCACTGATCAGCTCGTCTAAGCCATCAACATGTTTATTAGATCCAATTCCTGCACGTTTACTCAAACAAGTATTACCTAGTGTTATAGAGCCAGTGTTAGTTATTTTAAATTCATCCCTTACCTTTGGTTATGTGCCCAAATCCTTTAAGTCTGCTGTTATCAAACCACTGATTAAAAAGCCAATCTTGACCCTTGTGTGATATCTAAGTATAGACCAATTTCAAATCTACCATTTCTGTCCAAAATCTTAGAAAAAGCCATCTATCAGCAGCTCTGCATTTACCTCCAAAGGAATGAAATTTTTGAAACATTTCAGTCTGGTTTCAGGCCCCATCATAGTACTGAAACAGCATTAATTAGGGTACTAAATGACTTGTTAATGTCCTCAGATAAGGGATGTGTTTCTTTTCTTGTTCTGTCAGATTTAAGTGCAGCATTTGACACTATAGATCATGATGTTTTACTAAACAGACTAGAATATATTGTAGGTATTAAGGGATCAGCACTTTCTTGGTTTAAAGTTTGTTCATATGAATAATCTAAGGTCTAAGCCCTCAAAAGTGAAGTATGGCATGCCTCAGGGGTCAGTGCTAGACCCGCTTTTATTCTCTCTGTACATGCTGCCACTAGGCTCAGTTATTCGTAAACATGGCATTAGTTTCCACTGCTATGCAGATGATACACAGCTGTACTTATCATCCAAACCAAATGACAGCCTTACAATCAACAAAACTAAGGACTGTGTAAAGGAAATAAAAGATTGGATGTCATTTAATTTTCTCTTACTTAACTCAGATAAAACTGAGGTTCTATTAGTGGGACCCAAGGCCGTGAGAGACAGGTTGGCTACATCTATCCTAAATCTATATGGCTGTTCAGGATTTCCCAGTCCATCTGCAAAAAACTTAAAGATGTCATATTTGATTCAGATCTCTCCTTTGATGCACACATTAGCAGCATCACTCGAATTGCTTTCTGTCAATTACATAATATCGCTAAACTTAGAAATATCCTCTCTTTTAATGATGCAGAGAAACTGGTTCATGCATTTATTACCTCAAGGTTGGATTACTGTAACGCCTTACTTACTGGATGCTCTAGAAAATCTATAAATAAACTTCAATTAGTGCAGAATGCAGCCACCCGAGTGCTAACTCGAACTAGAAAATTTGATCATATCACTCCTGTTCTATCTTCACTACACTGGTTACCAGTTAAATTCCGCATTGATTACAAAATTCTTCTTATAACTTATAAAGCTCTACATGGCCTGGCCCCATATTAACTGAGTGACCTCTTAGAGTTTTACAATCCACGTCGTCTACTTCGTTTGCAGGGTGCAGGACTTCTTTTAGTTCCTAGAATTAAAAAAGTCACAGCAGGGGGAAAGGCTTTCTCATACATGGCCCCCCAACTATGGAATAAACTACCCACTTTCATTCAAGACTCAGACACTCTCCAAAATGTTAAGTCTAGGCTAAAAACATACTTATTCGCGCAGGCCTTTGACTAGATTTAGACGGAGATGCATGGCTTGGGTCACTGGGGCCGGAGTCTGCAGTCATGTCCTGCCTGCCTGCCTTGTCCATTAGCCGGGTGTGTCAAGTGGGCGGTCTGGCTGAACTGGGCTTCAGTCCACTTGATCTTGACTTGTGCATCCTTGCCTTAGACTAAGGGCAGAGCTGGGGGTTCATAGTCAAAGAGACTTATGGTGATCAGAGACGTTGGGTTGCTGTCTTCTGCCTCCCATGGGGGTGTCTCATGTGATGTCTCATGTGATCCTTCTTGGCTGTGTTACCTTCCGGTTCTCCTCTTTCTAGCTATGCTGCTATAGCTAATGCTGCCGGGGTCTCATGCTACACGTGGCATCAGTAATTGACAAGGCACCAGTGAGATTTAATAAAACCACTGTGTCTTAATTCAATAACAATACATTTTCTGTTTTCTCTCCGAGCTGTGTGCGGCACATTGATGTTCATATGATGGAGCTCCCTGTGCAGACTTCACATTTTATTCGACCATGACTCCATGACTTTAGTTTCGCTCTTAGAATTTATCATATACCCGGGCCACTCAATGGTTTTTTTTTTTTTTTTTTTTTTTGTTAGTAAAATTTTTTCATCTGCATTACTTCAAATTCTATTCGAAATTTGACTCCATGACTTTAGTTCGCTCTTAGAGTAATCATCTACGCCGCCCAAGGAGGTTGGGTCCCTTTTTGAGTCTTGGTCCTCCCAAGGTTTCTTCCTAGAACTA
Source organism: Ancistrus triradiatus (assembly GCA_025084515.1). NCBI lineage: Eukaryota > Metazoa > Chordata > Actinopteri > Siluriformes > Loricariidae > Ancistrus > Ancistrus triradiatus. The sequence continues at coordinate 20,962 of JAJAGP010001328.1, forward strand.
GGGAGTTTTTCCTTGCCACTGTCGCCCTAGGCTTGCTCAATTTGGGATTGGACGTAGTTATTAGGAGATAATCTAAACTTGTAAAGTTGCTTTGAGACAATGCTCCATTGTAAAAAGCGCTATATAAATAAATCTCACTTGACTTGACTTGAATCCCATGTCAACCGGACCCGAACATGCAGACAGCTATTGTTTATCTCAGGTGACAGGATATCACTCACCTCCACGGCCCCTGTAGTTCCAGTCAAGCGTGGGCAGGAAGCGCGAAGGTGTCCTGCTCCTCCACAATACAAACACAGTCCGTGTTGTAATCGCCTACGCCGCTCTTGTGGGGTAATGCGTGTTCTGCCGAGCTCCATGGGCTCTGGTTCCACTTCCTTAATCCCCATTTCCCTCATCTCAGGGTGCCGCGAATACTTGGGTCTTTCCTCCCAGATCAAATTGTCCAGCTCTATAGTATTGCGGACGTAGGCATCCAGCCCCAGGGAAGCCCCTCGAACAACCATCTCCGCCCTTAGCTCTGGTTGCAGACCCTTCTTGAACATAGCCAAAAGCGCTGGCTCATTCCAACCGCTGCCGGCTGCCACCGTGTGGAATTCCAGGGCATATTCAGCAGGGCATACTCCCTGTTTCATGGAGCTTAGGATCGAACTCACATCCCTTCCGGCCACAGGGTGGTCGAATACCTCCTTAAACTGGTTATAAAAAAGTTCCTCGGACCGTAACACCTCACTGCCTTGTGTCCACAAGGCTGTGGCCCACTGCTTAGCTTTTCCCGTGAGCAGCGAGATCACAAAGTGAACCTTATCAACTTCGGAGGTGAATTGCTCAGGGTGATGTTCGATATACAAGCTACACTGCATCAGAAAGTCTTTACAAGAGTCCAGCGCGCCGTCATACCTCTCTGGTAGGGCTACTCGAAGCGACGCGGTTGCTGTTCTAGGTGTCACGGCGGCGGGCGGGATAGTGTCAGCCGCCGTTGGTGCCCCGGCGCCCCCCCCACCCATTCAGGAAGCGGTGGTGCCGAACGGAGAAGGAGCTCCTGCATGAGTCGAGCGAGTTCCTCCATCTTCTGCTCCTGACGGGTGAGACGATCCTCCAAACCCGCTGATTCCATCATTGGCGAGGTCTTCTGTAACGAGACACACACTCGGGGATGTAGGAATCAGGTGCAGGTTTTATTCACACAAACTCGAAGTCCAGTAACAAGCCAAAGCCAAAGCCATGTGTCAGATCCAAAGGGGGTAAACCAAACCGGAGTCGTAGCCGAAAACAAAGGTGTCAATACCGTAGAAGACTAATCTCAATAACGCACAGATAAACGCTCAGAAACACAGCCAAACTGATGAGACCTCGCAATGCGTTGCTGGACTGAATGCCCTTATAAAGATGGCCGTTACTGGAAACTGAGCGATCTAAAACTCAGGCGATGACGACCTCTGGTGGCGCGGCGGGGAATCCACCGCCGGCGTGACAGAGAGGGGGATACAGTTATTGATACAGCTACATTTGTTCACAGGCATATATCTCCGGGTTGTTTTACTGGGGCTCAAGCCGCAAATGTTTTTAGTAGTATAGCCCCAGTTATAACTTTGAACATTATAGTTAACATTATATCGAATATTTAATGTTATTGTCTTTATATTCCTTTAACATAACAGCTAAAGTCAGCATAGATCTCTGTCAGGTTTTTTGTCTTAATTATTCTGTCTGCACATACAGTATATCACTGAACTTATTCAATATAAGTTTACTCAACCTTATCATTTCCATAATGTAATAGCTTTACACAAATTTTTGTATAACTTACTGCAGATCTGAATTTAAGCTCATTTTCAAGTGATATGAACTATCAAATTTAAACACTGGTTATTTTAAGTTTTACATATAGCACAATGATCATTCAGGGCTTAAATGGAAGTAAACACTTGGGCCAAAATATTTATTCCCCTCCAGGCTTCTATTTCCATCGTTTAGGTTCCATTTGACAACATCAAACACAGAAAAAAACGCATTTTATTTTTGGGGTTTAAAATGTGTGTGGATGTTGGTAAAGCTAAATCCAAAATTTGGAACAGATACAACAAGGTATTCAAGAGTTGCACAACTTTTTTAGTATTGATCAACAGGTGACTCAAAATTGTCCATAACCTCGAAGAATACAAATAAATTTATGCTGTCACTATAAATCAAAAGGTTGCAAGTTTTTTATGTTTTCTGTGATAGAACAAACAAATATAAGTCACATTTCAGAGTTTTGCTATTTATCTGAATAAATTGGCCTGAATAAACGCTTCTCTATCAGTGAGCTGTGTGCTGGCCCTTTAAACGCCTCCCCCTTGCTCTCTGCGAGCCGCAGTGAGCCGTGTGACCTGGCGTTCTAAAGCTCTGGGTGTCTGCTTTTCATTGGAAGGGGGCTCAGTCACTCTGCGCTCATACAGAGCCTGCTGCTGTTCTCCTTGGTGAGACAGAGCTCCTCTATTTGTGACAGGCAGACTAAAACCGCTAACTAATGAAAATAGGAAGATGGCGAACAAGTTCCAGCTGAAGGATTTACGGGGGCCCTCCCTTAGGTGAAATCTCACATGGACTTTAGACGGAATCTCCTGTTGTTTAAGGAGTACACGTGTAAAGCACACGAAGCTAAAGTTACATGGAAACTAATGCATGTTCATGAGACAGGGCGAGCAAGTGAAAAAGAACATTACTGACATTTTTATTTTGATTAGATGGTAAGTGAATGTTCTGTGACAAAATCAAAAGTTGTTTTACATTTTAAGTATATATTAAAAGGCAAAATAGTTAAGGTGGTGTGGTTGTTTAGGTCAACAAACATGGCAGACAGCTGGGTTTGGTATGTGATTTCTTGACCTGGGGCTCCTGGCAATAAATTAACTATAATTCAGTCAGTTTTCAACCTACAGCCCTCAAAATTGGAATAACTGGAACTGCACTTTCTAGTTAGTGTGTTGCGCAAGCAACACACTATTGATCTTCGTATTATTTTTACACTATTGTTCTTCCAAATATTATTATTTTGATTTTTATTATTCCACCAAATTTTCTGTGCGTATCTCCTCCTACAGTTTTCGAGATATTGACACGGGACAAACACCAAAACATCCGGCATGTTCCGGAGAAGTGTACTTGTTCATAGCTAAGAGAAATATTGTTGCATTCGCACGCTACACTCGCATTTCTGTGAAAAAACGTCCCATTCACTTAAATGTGATTTCTTTTTTAAACTGCCGTAACTCAGTCAATTTTGGAGCTCCAAACATGAAACTCGGCATGATTGGACCTGGTTTCACAAAGACCCCAAGTTTTGCACAGATTGCAGTCTTTGAACACTTTCTATCACTCTTTAAAATTCACTCCATTAATTCTCTATGACCCGACCTAGACTGTACCACTCTAGCTTGAAGTCAAAAGCGATTAACTCACTTTTTTACTGAACAAACGTGTCTAAAACCCGGATACTTTCACCTATAAACTCCATTTGAACTGCAAATGGTAGAGATACTTCCTCTTCTTAAATCATCCAAGTATTTCTTCTGTAAACAATTTATTTTTCGAGTTAGGACGATTTGTTCATGAGTAGGTCATGATTTTCCTGTCATTCACTCCCATTATATTTGCCTCAGTTCAAATTTTGATGTTTCTAAATTTTCAGGTGTTTTTAACTTGTCATAACTCTGACAGTTTCTCATGAATCCACACTATTTTATGTCATAGCCAATGGCTGTGAGGATTTCAGAGGTGCCTGTCTGAGACACACACACACACACACATGCAGGTCACGCCCACAGACCGACAACAGATCGTATTGAAAACAGCAGCTGTTCGGCGCTGAAATTAACTGACCCATTAGTATGGATTTGCATCAGTATGTTTAAAACGACAGCGCAAAATCAGACACCGCAGCGGAAAATCTAAAAACGAAAGCGCTAAATCATTTTACATCTTTCAAAGCCGCAGCGCGTTTCAGTTCTGTGTGCATTTAAAACCCGGAAATACGTGACACGTGAAGGCTTGATCAAGTTGTGAGTACATTCTCCAGATGAAGGGACAACGCAGTTCTGCAATTGGAACAGCAGCGTACTTGGATATGGAGACATCACGGTTTGCTTTTTACACCTACATAAAATACTAAAACATCTTCTATGAAGTCTATCAGTATTGGAACACGTGCTCCAATCTTTTCCTGTCCCCTGAATACTTTCATCTACGTGTAACAATGGACCAATCACTTTTAAGCATAAACAAAAACCTTCCCAAACATAGGCACGCAACAAACTATCAGGGGGCGCATTCCCGCCACTAGGGGCCGCCGCGGCACCGCCACACGTCGCGGGCGGCCTCCTATAAAATGAGCCTCCAAATGCCGGCCTTCGGCGCACTGTCTGATGAGACACCCGGCATTTTGGAGCGATATCTTCGGCGTTACCCTCCGGTTGTTACCGCTTAAGGAGAGAGGTAGTCCCGTGTCACAAAGGAGGCGGGATTCATAAAGGCAAAAGCCTTGAGGTAAAGCTAGGGCCTTAGGAAGCTAGGTAAGGGAAAGTTGGGGTAACGCCACTTACCGCTTTCTTCCCGGCTGCCCGAAGGCGCTCGTGGCCTTTTCCCCGCTCCGGCGACTCCCGCCTGAACGCCGATCGCTCCGCTCCTCTCGTGGTTACCTTCGGCATAACTCCGGGCCTGGTTAATCCTGGGACGAGCGTTCCGCTAATTACTAATGCTGAACTATCCGCACTGATCAGCTCGTCTAAGTATTCAACATGTTTATTAGATCCAATTCCCACATGCTTACTCAAACAAGTAACACCTAGTATTATAGAGCCAGTGTTAGTTATTTTAAATTCATCCCTTACCTTTGGTTATGTGCCCAAATCCTTTAAGCCAATCTTGACCCTTTTGTGATATCTAATTATAGACCAAATTTCAAATCTACTGTTTCTGTCCAAAATCTTAGAAAAAGCCGTCTATCAGCAACTCTGCAGTTACCTCCAAAGGAATGAAATTTATGAAACATTTCAGTCTGGCTTCAGGCCCCATCATAGTACTGAAACAGCATTAATTAGGGTATTAAATGACTTGTTAATGCCCTCAGATAAGGGATGTGTTTCTTTTCTTGTTCTGTTAGATTTAAGTGCAGCATTTGACACTATAGATCATGATGTTTTACTAAACAGACTAGAAAATACTGTAGGTATTAAGGGATCGGCACTTTCTTGAGCAGCCCTCCTTTAGGTCTTAAGGGACGGCCCAACTTTCTTGGTTTAAATCCTACTTTAGCTGACCGTATCAGTTTGTTCATAAAATACTCCTATCTAAGCTCTCAAAAGTGAAGTATGGTGTGCCTCAGGGGTCAGTGCTTGGCCCGCTTTTATTCTCTCTGTACATGCTGCCACTAGGCTCAGTTATTTGTAAACATGGCATTAGTTTCCACTGCTATGCAGATGATAGACAGCTTTACATATCAGCCAAACCTAATGACAGGCTTACAATCAACAAAATTGAGTACTGTGTAAAGGAAATAAAAGATTGTATGTTATTTAATTTTCTCTTACTTAACTCAGATAAAACTGAGGTTCTATTAGTGGGACCCAAGGCTGTGAGAGACAGGTTGGCTACATCTATCCTAAATCTAGATGGCTGTCCAGTATTGTCCAGTCCGTCTGCAAAAAACTTAGGGGTCACATTTGATTCAGATCTCTTTTTTGATGCACATATTTGCAGCATCACTCGAATTGCTTTCTTTCAATTACGTAATATCGCTAAACTTAGAAATATCCTCTCTTTTATTGATGCAGAAAAACTTGTTCATGCGTTTCTAACCTCAAGGTTGGATTACTGTAACACCTTACTTACTGGATGCTCTAGTAAATCTACAAATAAACTTCAGTTAGTTCAGAATGCAGCCACCCGAGTGCTAACTCGAACTAGAAAATTTGATCATATCACTCCTGTTCTATCATCACTACACTGGTTGCCAGTCAAATTCTGCATTGATAACAAAATACTTCTTATAACTTATAAAGCTCTACATGGCCTGGCCCCACATCATCTGAGTGAACTCTTAGAGTTTTACAATCCAACTCATCTACTTCATTCGCAGGGTGCAGGACTTCTTTTAGTTCCTAGAATTAAAAAAGTCACAGCAGGGGGAAAGGCTTTCTCATACATGGCCCCCCAACTATGGAATAAACTTCCGACTTTCGTTCGAGACTCAGACACTCTCCAAAGTTTTAAGTCTAGGCTAAAGACATACTTATTTACACAGGTTTTTGACTAGATTTAGACCGGGATGCATGGCTTGGGTCACTGGGGCCGGAGTCTGCAGTCATGTCTGGCCTGCCTGCAGTCATGTCTGGCCTGCCTGCCTTGTCCGTTAGCCGGGAGTGTCGAGTGGGCGGTCTGGCTGAACTGGGCTTCGGTCCCCTCGTGATCTTGACTTGTGCATCGTTGACTTAGAATAAGGGCAGAGCTGGGGGTTCTATCAAAGAGGTTCTTATGGTGATTCGAGACGTTGGGTTTGCTGTTCTTCTTCCTCCGTGGGGTTGCCAATTTCCTCATGTGATCCCTCTTGGCTGTGTTTCCTATCGTTCTCCTTTTCTAGCTTATGCTGCTTATAGCTAATGCTGCTGGGGGTCTCATGCTACATACAACACAATTTGCAATCAGTGACTGACATGGCATCAGTGATTGTTAATAGACACTGTGCTTAATCAATAACTAATTGTGTGGTTGCCTATATAGCACAACATTATTGAAATCCGAAGTATTATTTATTATTATTATTATTATTATTATTATTCTGTAGGCCACCACACTATTGTTTTTCGCGAAGTCTATTTTTCTTCTTCTTCTTCTTTCTTCTTCTTCTTTTCGTCTTTTATGATTATATTATTATTATTATGGTGTGGTTGCCTATATAGGTCAACACACTATTGTTTTTATCCGAAGTCTTATTAGTGTGGTTGCCCTATATAGGCAACCACACATTGTTATCCGAAATCTTATTTTTATTATGATTATTATAGTTGTGGTTTGCCTATTAAGGCAACCAAACTAATTTGTTATTCCGAACGAATTCTTATTTTTCCTTCTTCGTCTTCTGTCTTCTTCTTCTTCTTCTTCTTCTTATTATTATTATTATTAATGATTATAATTATTATTAGTGGTGGTTGCCTATAATAGGCAACCACATATTGTTATCCAAGTCTTAATTAGTGTGGTTGCCTATATAGGCCAACCACACTATTGTTTCATACGAAAGTCTTATTTTTATTATTATTATATTATGGGTGGTTTGCCTATTAGGCACCACACTATTGTTATCCAAAGTCTTATTTTTCTTCTTCTTCTTTTCTCTTTCTTTCTTTTCTTTCTTCTTTCTTTCTTCTTTCTTTTGTCTTCTTTCTTTCTTTCTTTCTTGCTCTGTCTTGTTCTTCTGTTCTTTCTTCTGTCTTCTTCTTCTTCTCTTCTTCTTATTATTTTTTATTACCCCAACGTTTTTGTCCGATTTCAAGCTGCGCAGCTTTCGAGATATCGACCCGACCCCCGCTCCATCGCCATTGCGTTGGGTCTGGTCGGAAATGGTGTGCTTGTATAAAGGCGGGGTCCCTCGCCGGGGCCCCCCCAAAGTCCGAATTTCCCCATAGAAATGAATGGGCCAAAATTTTACAAATCAACTCAGTCAATTTTGACAAGGGCCACGAAATTCATGCAAGCTTGGTCCCGGGTCCGGGTGCAATCTGAAGGTTGACTTGTGATGCCCATTGGGCCCCTATGGACCCCGGGTGGGGGCACTGGGCCCTTGGTTGGGCCCCATGAAATGACTTGTAACTCAGTCAGTTTTTAAAAAACTCCACAGCCACGTAAATTCGGCAAGCTTGGTATCGGGTTCAAATCTGAGGCGACATGTGATGCCCAATGGGCCCTAATGGACCCCGGTGGGCATGTGGCCCCTGGGGTGGTCCAATTACTGTAACTCAGTCCCGTTTTCGACCTGCGGCCACGAAATTTTCGGCAAGCGTGGTCCCGGGTCAACTGAGTTAATATGTGATGCCCCATTGTGTTGGGAGGGGGGGGGTGTTTTGTGGCCCCTCATTGAACCCCCATGTGGGCACCTGGGGCCCCTGGGGCCAATGACGTAACCAGTCCATTTTTCAACCTACGGCCACGAATTTGGCAAGCTGATCCCGGGTACATCGAGTGATATGTAATGCCCTGGGCCCCCTGTGGACCCCGGGTGGGCAATGGTGGGCCCCTGGGTTGGGCCCATGACGTAACTCAGACAGTTTTTTGACCTACTGCCACGAAATTCGGCAAGCTTTGAGTCCCGGTTGCAATCCGAGGTGATATGTGATGCCCATGAGTCCCATGAGGACCCTGGGTGGGCACTGGGGCGCCTGGGTGGGCCAATGACTGTAACTCAAACAGTTTTTGACTTACGGCCACAAAATTCAGCAAGCTTGATCCCGGGTGCAATCTGAGTTGATATGTGATGCCCATGGGGCCCATGAGGACCCTGGGTGGGCACTGGGGCCCCTGGCGGGCCAATGACTGTAACTCAGTCAGTTTTTGACCTACGGCTACGAAATTCGGAAAGCTTGGTCCCGGGTGCAATCTGAGGTGATATGTGATGCCCATGGGTCCCCTATGGACCCCGCGTGGGCACTGGGGCCCCTGGGTGGGCCAATGACTGTAACTCAGACAGTTTCCGAACTACAGCCATGAAATTCGGCAGGCTTGGTCCCGGGTGCAATCTGAGATGATATGTGATGCCCATGGGGCCATTGCCGAATGGCAACCACACTCGCATTTTCTTCAGGAAATGCACCTCTCTAGTTGCATTTTCTGTTTTCTCTCCGAGCTGTGTTCTGGCGCCGGTTCCAGCCCCACACATGATGTTCTTCCGCTGCAGCTCCACTCAAGCTGCTTCCATCATCAGCTCCAGCCCCACCATACCCGGGCCACTTAATGCCGATGTGCATACTTCACATTTTATTCGATCTTTGACTTCATGACTTTAGTTTCGTTCTTAAATTTATCATCTACGCCACCCAAGGAGGTTGGGTCCCTTTTTGAGTCTTGGTCTTCCCAAGGTTTCTTCCTTGACAACAGAAAATCTAAAAACGAAAGCGCTAAATCACTTTACATCTTTCAACACCGCAGCGCGTTTCACTTAAAACCTGGACATTCGTGACAGCTGCAGGCTTGATCATTACTAGATCGCTTTAGTCATATTTACAATACAGGCTGAACAAATAATAAATATAATGAATAGTAAATACGTTAATAACTTTACGTCACATCTCCGAAATCGTCTGAGCAGTTTTTTATGTAAGCTGTATCTTGACTGATAGCTTGACCACTTAGTTGAATTTTAAAGAAGTACATTCTTGCCTAAAAAACTGTTAGAACTTCATTTCGTGACACAATAACAGTATGACTTTAGACATTCTACATCCACTTGGGAATCCTCTCATCCACCATTACTGAGCTGGCAATGCATTATGGGATATTTCGCTGCAAGTCTGCTCTGATGCATCCTCGGTAATATGACCGGATCGAGAACACATCCGTGGATTTTTAGCGTACTTTGTTAGATGCGAACTTAGAAATGCAACAGTATTTGGGCTGCGGCTGATGACGTTTCACAAGTCCACGATAGCACAAGCACATAGAAGGACTCATATTGACAAATGGCCTATGAAATAAATCAGTATTTAGTCTGCTACTGATGCCGTTTCACAACTATACAAGAACGCAAGCACAGAGAAGTATTCATATTGAGAAACGGCCAATGACTACAATCGATTTTTGGCGTATGTACTAGGTCCCTGATGCATGTCGCAGGGGCATGCACCGTCGCAACACACTTGCAGTTTCTGTAGGAACTGCACTTTCTAGTTATTATTATTTTTTTATTATTATTATACCAAATTTTCTTCGCGTATCTCCTCCTACAGTTTTCGAGATATTGACACGTGCTGTGTTCCGGCAGTTCCAGCCCCACACATGATGTTCATCTGCTGTAGCTCCAGTCAAGCTGCTTCCGTCATCAGCTCCAGCCCCATCATACCCGGGCCACTTAATGTCGATGTGCATACTTTACATTTTAATCGAACTTTGACTCCATGACTTTCGTTTCGCTCGTAGATTTATCATGTACGCCGCCCAAAGAGGTTGGGTCCCTTTTTGAGTCTTCATCCTCCCAAGGTTTCTTCCTGTAACTCAGGGAGTTTTTCCTTGCCACTATCGCCCTAGGCTTGCTCAATTTGGGATTGGACATAGTTAATAGGAGATAATCTAAACTTATAAAGTTGCTTTGAGACAATGCTCCATTGTAAAAAGCGCTATATAAATAAATCTGACGTGACTTGACTTGACACGTGACAAACACCAAAACGTCCGGCATGTTCAGGAGAAGTGTGTTTGTCGATAACTAAGAGAAATGTTGTTGCATTCGCACACTACACTCGCATTTGTGCGAAAAAAAGTCGCATTCACTTGAATAGGTTTTTTAAAAAACTGCTGTAACTCAGGCAGTTTTGGAGCTACAAACACCAACCTGGGCAGACCTGGGCTGACCAAGACCCATCATCTTAAATTTCGGACAGATAACACTCTTTGATCACTTTCTATCACTCTTTAAAAATCACTCCATTCATTGAATAGGGCAGAAGCTAGAGTGTGCCACTCTAGATTTCAGGAAAATCGATTAATTCACTTTTTCACTGAACAAACTTCTCTAAAATCCTGACACTTTCACCTAGAAACTCCATCTAAACTGCAAATGGTAGAGATACTTCCCCTTCATAATTCTTCTAAAGATTGCATCGCTAAACAAATTCCTTTTTGAGTTATGATGATTTGTTCAGGACTAGGGACTAAAACTTCCTTCATAGACAGCCATGTTAATTTTTGAAACTCCGAGGCGGCTTTTTCCAAAGATTCATTTGTGTTTAACCTGTCATAACTTTTACGCTTTTTTGTCAATCCACAACCTTTCATACCGTAGCGATCAGCAAGGGGTCCTCTCTCACACAAACTTTTCAGATAATTGATTGTTTAAATATTTTTGGAGTTATGATCATTTGTTTGAGAGGTCCAAATTCGCTTGAAACTGAGAATTCACAGATTTTTATTAATTCACTTTTTCACTGAACAAACATGTTTATACTTTCATCTAGAAACTCTATTTAAACTTCAAATGGTAGAGATACTTCCCCTTAATGAGACATCAAAGTATCTTGTCATTCAACAAATTAATTTTCGAGTTATGACTATTTGTTCGGGACTAGGCTTCCATTGACCCCATTATAATTGCCTCAACTCCGATTTGGCAATTCGGCAACTCCATAGGAAATGAATGGGCCAAAAGTTAACAAATCATAACTCAGTCAATTTTTTACATAGGGCCATGAAATTCAGCAAGCTTGGTCCCGGGTGCAATCTGAGGTGACCTGTGATGCCCATTGGGCCCCTATGGGCACTGGGGCCCTGGTGGGCCAATGACCGTAACTCAGTCAGTTTTCAACCTACGGCCACGGAATTTGGCAGGGTTAATCAAGGGTGCAATCTGAGGTGACATGTGATGCCCATGAAGACCCCGGCTGGGCACTGGGGCCCCTGGCGGGCCAATGACTGTAACTCAGTCAGTTATTGACCTATGGCAACAAAATTTGGCAGGCTTGGTCCCGGGTGAAATCTGAGTTGATATTTGATGCCCAAGGGGCCCCTATGGACCCCGGCTGGGCACTGGGGCCCCTGGCGGGCCAATGACTGTAACTCAGTCAGTTTTCAACCTACAGCCACGAAATTGGGCAGGCTTGGTCCCGGGTGCAATCTGAGGTGATAAGTGATGGCCATGGGGCCCATGAAGACCCTGGCTGGGCACTGGGTCCGCTGGCGGGCAAATGAACGTAACTCAGTCGGTTTTCAACCTATGGCCACAAAATTTGGCAGGCTTCATCCCAGGTGAAATCTGAGGTGACATGTGATGCCCATGGGGTCCCTGTGGACCCCGGGAGGGCACTTGGGCCCCGGGTGGGACAATGACCGTGACTCAGTCAGTTATTGATTTATGACCACAAAATTCGGCAGGCTTGGTCCCGGGTGCTATCTGAGGTGACATGTGATGCCCATGGGGCCACTGTGGACCCCAGCAGATCACTGGGGCACCAAGCAGCCCAATGACCGTGACTCAGTCAGTTATTGATTTATGACCACGAAATTCAGCAGGCTTGATCCTGCGTGCTATCTGAGGTGACATGTGATGCCCATGGGGCCCTTGTAGAACCCAGCAGAGCACTGGGGCCCCTGGCGGGCCAATGACCGTGACTCAGTCAGTTTTTGACCTACGGCCCCAAAATTTGGCAGGCTTGGTCCCGGGTGCAATCTCACGTGACTTGTCATGCCCATGGGGCCTATGAGGACCATGGTTGGGTACTGGGGCTCCTAACGGGGCCAATCACTGTAACTCAGTCAGTTTTAGACCTACGGCCACGAAAGTTGGCTGGTTTGGTCCTGGGTTCAATCTGAGGTAACATGTCATACCCTGAGGTGACTACAATGACTACAATGGTCGAATGGCTTTCGACCTACATACTTGGTCCCTGATGCACGTCGCCGGGGGCACGCACCGTTGCAACACACTCGCAGTTTCTGCAGGAACTGCACTTTCTAGTTATTATTATTATTCCACCTGATTTTCGGTTTGTATCTCCTCCTACAGTTTTCGAGATATCGACACGGGACAAACACTAAAACGTCCGGCATGTTCTGGAGAATTGTGCTTGTTGATAGCTAAGAGAAATGTTGTTGCATTCGCACGCTACACGCATTTGCATGGGATTTTTTAAAATCCGTAACTCAGTCAATATTGGAGCTACAAACAACAAACTCGGCAGGCTCGGACCTGGGTTCACCAACAACCCTCACGTCAACTTTCCCACAGATTGCACTCTTTGACCACTTTCTATCACTCTTTAAAAATTACTTCATTCGTTCTCTATGGCCACTGGTAGAGCGTGGCACTCTACCTTCAAGTCAAAAGCGATTACTTCACTTTTTCAGTGAACAAACATGTCTAAAACACTAATAATTTCACCTAGAAACTTTATTTAAATTGCAAATGGTAGAGATGATTCCCTTCAAAAGTCATCCAACTATTTCTTCCGTAAACAAATTATTTTTCCAGTTATGACGATTTGTTCGAGACCAGGGACTGAAACTTCCCTCATTTACAGCCATGTTAAATTTGCGAACTGCGAGGCGCCATATTTCAAAGTTTCATTTGTATTTAACCTGTCATAACTTTGAGGCTTTTTCGACAATCCACATCATCTTATATCGTAGCGATCAGCAAGGGGTCCTCTCTCACAAAAACTCACAGATAATTGATTGGTTACATATTTTTCGAGTTATGAACATTTGTTTGAGAGGTCCAAAATCGCTTGAAACTGACACGGACTTTCATTCACTTTTTCGCGGAACAAATGTGTGTAAAATCGTTATACTTTCACCTACAAACTCCATTTAAATTTCAAATGGTAGAAATACTTCCCCTTCATCACATATCCAAATATCTCGTCGTTCAGCAAATTACTTCTCCAGTTATGACCGTTTGTTTGACAGCTCTGACATGAAAGAAGGCAGACCACAGACGGGGCTCCGTTCTGTTCGATTCACACACACACGCAGGCCACGCCGACACACGGAGTGCAGATCGCAATGAAAGACGGATTCTTTGAACTTAGATTTGCTTCAATATGTTTAATACGAAGGATTGATCATTACTGTAAAATATTGTAATTAATTAAACAGTCCAAACCTTTAATTCGGGTTAAACACGAACGTCACCTGTAATTCACACAAGCACAGAGTAAAACATGGAAGCTCAAGCACAGCCGAAAACGGTCAATTCACTACTGTTCACTACACACTCGGTCCCTCCTACACTCTTAAAGGGCCAGACAGCTCTTATGTAAATCGCATTACATGACAATTACTACATGGCTTTACTACATCGGCATGAAAGAATAATATATAGACATTCTTATTTAATGCAGTAAAGATGACACTACGGCCGTTTCTCAATACCAAGTACACCAACTTCGGACTTGCATACTTCCTAAGTCTGGAGTAGGAACTTACATTGTTTGCATACTACCACAGAGGGCACAGAGGTACCTGGCAGAACAGTTTTCGCACTACAGCCATGACATTTGGCAGGCTTGGTCCCGTTTGCAATCTAAGGTGACATGTGATGCCAATGGGACCCCTGTAGACCACAGCTGGGTACTGGGGCCCCTTGCGGGCCAATGACAGCAACTCAGTCAGTTTTCAACCTATTGCCACAAAATTCAGCAGGCTTGGTCCCGGGTGCAATCTGAGGTGACATGTGATGCCCATGAGGCCCCAAAGAACCCCGGCTGGGCACTGGGGCCCCTGGCGGGCCAATGACCGTAACTTAGTCAGTTTTCGACCTACGGCCGTGAAATTGGGCAGGTTTGGTGCCGGGTGAAATCTGAGGTGAAATGTGATGCCCATGGGGCCCCTGTGGACCCTGGCTTTTCATGGGGGCCCCTGGCAGGCCAATGACCATACCTCAGTCATGTAGTGTAATAGCTGTATCAATAGCTGACTACCCCCTCTTTCTAACCTCCTCCACAAGTCATAAAACTTTACGACATTTTGGAATGCAAAAAGTCCACCATCTGGACCGGATCTTTTACCCACTAAGGGATGACTCCAACGGTTGACTCTTTCTCAAACCAATGGAATTGGAGGTCTGTTTAGACAGACCTACAACCTTTGGCATCTGCAATCATAAACTAAGTCCATGTGGTAATCTTAAAAAGGGGGTTTCATCTTTCAAGACCACAGGCTTCCCCTTTCCCTCTAACTGTTGCAAGATTAAAGACTTTTTCCCTCAGTCGGCCTGGCGCCAGAAAGACACCCCTGGAGATTTACGACACCAAGGAACTATCAGCTTTTTTTCTAAGAGACAAACTTTACTAATGGTAGTCAACTTTTGCTGGGAACAGATTACCTTTGCCTGAAACTGTCAATTAGTTAACCCATGATATTTACTTCATAATGAGTCTAAACACCCCTATATGTAGTTCACTATTTCATACAAAGAGTGGATCAGGGACATTTTTCAAATCCACATATATAATCGTATGTATATGCATATTACTGAGTGTCATGTATTTTCATCTCTATTTGGTTAATGTTTTAGTATAACAATCATTTTTATACAAAATCTGGTCCAGTTGTGCTATACTTGGTTATGATTAGAAATAACAGCACGAAAATGTTTTTACACGTATCGATCACTCGTTTTATACTCGTTCATACTTATAAAGAACAGAAATGAAGTTGTTATTTAGAATGTACTGTTTCCTACATCTTGTATCCATCGTATTATTATTTGTTTAAGGAATAGCAAATGTAGAATGATTTAATGATGTTCAAGGTTATCAATTCAAGGTGCCTTTGATCATCTGAACGTTACAACGAAGTCTGCATCTAAACTTGTAACTTTGAGGATTTTTGGTTATTATGTGATACTTTTAATCACTTTAGATATGTAGGAATATATTAATCCAAGTTAGAACGTCTGTGGCTCATATGGTGAAATAAGACACAACCACGATAGGAGGGATTTACTGATGAGTCAGCTTGTCATCGGCTAAGTAGGGGCAACTCCTTATGCCCCGCCTCCAGCCGCTTATGATCCGGAACATTCAAAAGCAACGCGGCACAACCGCGTGGGGAGCTAGCTTCAAGTTTCGTGTGTTTGTTTTGTTCTCTTTGTTCTTCAAGTCTTTTCTTTGTCTTTTAAAGTTGCAATTTTTCTTGTTGTCAGCCTTTTTATTCGTTTTTGCTCAAGTTTTTGCATTTATTTTAAGTTTTCTATGCCCAGCAGTCGTAAGTAGTTCGCTATTGCCGAATTAGAAGATAGTTGAAAGACCAGCCAGCCAAGATCTAGTTCACGCTCTGCCATTCTCGTACCATACAAGTTTTCCAAGTTTTCTTGTTGAAGCTCATGGTGCTAGAACGTGTTCGACTCCACCTTTATCTGTGGCCAAGATATAATCCGAGTCGCACGCACGCAAATCGAGGTCAGAGACCCCGGATCACCAACAGCTGGGAAGAAAGCCAAACCGGAGCGAGGCCCTCAACACATCTGTGGTTCCACGGACCGAAGGCTAATCGCCAAGATCTTCCAGAGTCCACTGAACAGGGGCATCAGAGTCTGAAGATTGGATCACTTCCGTTCCCCCGTGTGACATCTGACGACAGGCAGAGGCCCGGTTCCGTTCCATCTCGTTCACGTGAGCCCCCGCAAAGAAACCGGCAAATACCGCTGTTATGGCTTATCTGGGTCCCTGATTCGTGTACCTTGCATTTGATCTTAAAACCACGCTTCAACATAGACTTATCCACGCCTAAGTAGCTTCTACCATACTATTCACGTTCAACGTAATTAGGGTTACCAGTAACATTGCAACGTTGGTAATTATTGCGTGACCGATAAGTTACATAGAGTCATCTTGGTTTCTGATTTTTAATTACTGTGATATGTACGCTTGCCATTATTCCCTGTTTCCCATACTGTGATATATACATGTTCATCGTCATTTTATGATTTTAACTCTGTGATACACTCGTTATTACATCAGATAGTCTGTTGGTATTGCCTTGTTTTGCAATTAATAAACTTGTTTGTTAACCCTTTTGAACTTACCGCTTGGTGTGAGAGAGTTTCATTCAACAAAGGTCGAGAAATATACTTTGAATTCACTATTCAGACCTAGACTGATCAATTTCTCTTTTCAACTGGTTTCCGGATCCACCAGTCCATGAAGATCCGGTGGTGCCCCGTTTTATTTATTATTAATTAAAAATTAATCCAATTAAAGTGTAGTCTTAGGTTTGCTATTGTCAGTTTTAGACCTACGGCCACAAAATTTGGCAGGCTTGGTCCCAGGTGCAATCTGAGGTGACCTGTCTTGCCTGAAGTACCCTTCTGGACCCCGGCTGGGCACTGGGGCCCCTGGTGGGTCAATGACCATAACACAGTCAGTTTTCGACCTACGACCATGAAATTCAGCAGGCTTGGTCCTGGGTGCAATCTGAGGTGACATGTGATGCCCATGGATTCCCTGATTGCACCCAGGACCAAGCCTGCTGAATTTCGTGGCTGTAGGTTGAAAACTGACTGAGTTAGGGTCATTGGCTCGCTAGGGGCCCCAGTGCCCAGCCGGCACTTCTTGTCCAAATTTTGTTCTTCTTCTTCTTCTAGGTCTTCTTGTCCAAATTTTGTACCGTTTTCACGGATCAAAATTTTGGAGCTACGGTCATGAAATTCGGCATGGACGTAGAGCCCATACGGAATGGGGTGCTTGTGCTTTTGTTGCCGATGGGACTTTGAGTGGCCGCGCATAGGAATAGGTTTGCCCATAGGAAATAATGGGGTTTCAGTCTGGCAAGTGTTCCCTGATGGGTCATTGACCGTAACTCAGTCGGTTTTCGACCTACGGCCTCGAAATTTGGCAGGCTTGGTTCTGGGTGAAATCTGAGGTGACATTTGATGCCCATGCGGACCCTGTGGACCTTATCTGGGCACTGGGGCCCCTGGCAGGTCATTGACCATAACTTAGTCAGTTTTCAACCTAAAGCCACGAAATTCGGCAAGATTAGTCCCCAGTTCAACTTGAGGTGACATGCGATGCCCTTTGGGCCCACTGGTAAGGTCGCTTTTTCAAGCCAACCTCAAAATTCCTCCACGAACCTTCGCCATCTAGTCTAATAATTTATACAACTACATTCCTATAATCCGATCTCCCAAATTGAACTAAGTAAATTAATTAACTGTTCAAAATCTTCATCATGTGTACTGGACCCTATACCAACACACTTACTTAAAGATCCCTGCAATTATTAACCCCAGTTTACCATAATAAATTCTCCCTTTAACCTTCAATACATACCAAAATTTTTTAAACGTGCAGTTATTAGACCCTTGATTAAAAAAATCTACTCTTGATTAAAAAATCCCTTGATTACCCTTGATTAAAAAATCTGACTATGGGCTGATATCCTACCTTCCTTTTATCTCTAAGGTTCTAGAAAAAGTAGTTTTCCAACAATTATGCTGTTATTTACACAGAAATAATATTCACGAAACATTTCAGACATTGAACTGGGCTTCGGTCCTCGTGATCTTGACTCATGCATCCTTGCCTTAGAATAAGGGCAGAACTGGGGGTTCATAGTCAAAGAGTCTTATGGTGATCAGAGACGTTGGGTTGCTGTCTTCTGCCGCTCGTGGGGTTGCCAATGTCTCATGTGATCCCTCTTGGCTGTGTTTCCTACCAGTGTTCCTCTTTCTAGATTTCTAGCTATGCTGCTATAGCTAAATGCTGCGGGGGTCTCATGCTACACTTGGCAATCAGTGATTGACAAGGCATCAGTGATATTTAATAAACAGCTGTGCTCCTAATCAATAACTAATTACATTTCTGTTTTCTCTCCGAGCTGTTGTTCCGGCAGTTTTTCCGGCCCACACATGATGTTCATCTGATGGAGCTCCACTGTGCATAATTTCACATTTTATTTCGACCAGAGACTCCATGACTTTAGTTTCGCTCTTAAATTTATCATCATACCCGGGCCCACTTAATGTCGATGTGAATACTTCACATTTTATTCGAACTTTGAACTCCATGACTGTAGTTTCGCTCTTAGATTTAATCATCATACCCCGACCACTAATGTCGATGTGCATACTTCAAATTCTATTCAAACTTTGACATCCATGACTTTAGTTCGCTCTTAGATTTATCATCTACGCCGCCCAAGGAGGTTGGGTCCCTTTTTGAGTCTTGGTCCTCCCAAGGTTTCTTCCTAGAACTAGGGAGTTTTTCCTTGCCACTGTCGCCCTAGGCTTGCTCAATTTGGCATTGGACGTAGTTATTAGGAGATAATCTAAACTTGTAAAGTTGCTTTGAGACAATGCTCCATTGTAAAAAGCGCTATATAAATAAATCTGACTTGACTTGGCTTGACTTTCAGTCAGGATTCAGATCCAACCACAGTACTGAAACTGCATTAGTTAGGGTAGTTAATGATCTGTTAATGTCGTCTGATAATGGATGTGTCTCACTCCTTGTTCTATTAGATCCTAAAGCGCCATTTGATACTGTAGATCATAATATTTTACTGGAAAGGCTAGAAAACACAGTAGATATTAAAGGACTCGCTCTCTCCTGGTTTGAATCCTATCTGAGTGATCGCTCACAATTTGTCCTTGTAAATAATTCATGCTTGGATACTACAAAAGGAAAGTATGGTGTTCCCCAGGGGTCAGTGTTCGGACCTCTATTATTTACTCTTTACATTCTACCATTAGGGAATATTATTGATAAACATGGAATTAATCCCCACTGTTATGTAGACAACACACAGTTGGATATATCAGTCAAACCAAACAAAATCAACACACTCCGTAAGATTGAGGATTGTATTAACAACATAAAAGACTGGATGTCATGTAACTTTCTTCTACTGAATTCACACAAAACTGAAGTATTACTTGTTGGTCTGAAGGCTGCAAGGGAGAAGTTCACTAATCTAATGTTAAATATTAAAATAAGAAATATACTGTCTGTTAATGATGCTTAAAAACTGATCCATGAGTTTATAACTTCAAGGTTAGATTATCTTTTACCAAGCTCCAGTTGGTCCAAAATGCAGCAGCACAAGTGCTTATTAGAACCAGGAGGTTTGATCATATCAAGTCAAATCAGATCTATTTATATAGCGCTTTCTACAATGGAGCATTGTCTCAAAGCAACTTTTCTAAGTTTAGATTATCTCCTACTATCTACGTCCAATCCCAAATTGAGCAAGCCTTTGGCGACAGTGGCAAGGAAAACTCCTTGGGAGTTGAAAACCTTGCCGAATGAGGAAGAAACCGTGGGAGGACCAAGACTCAAAAAGGGACCCAACCTCCTTGGGAGGCGTAGATGATAAATCTAAGAATGAGACTAAAGTCGTGGAGTCATACTTCAAATAAAACGTAAAATATGCACATCGGCATTAAGTGGCCTGGGTATGATGGAGCTGGAGCTTAAGACGGAAGCAGCTTGATATATTATCCCCATTCTGGCTGCCAATTAAATTTCGTACTGATTATAAAATCTTATTACTAACCTATAAAGTGCTGCTGCACATGGCATGGTTCTGCAGTATTTGAGTGAACTAATTCAACACTACGACCCATCACGCTTACTTCATTCCCAAAGTGTAGGGTTACTTGTAGTCCCTAGGATTAAAAAAGTCACTGCAGGGGGAAGAGCATTGTCATACATGGTCCCTCACCTTTGAAATAGCATCCCTGTCACTGTTCATGATTAAAACTCACTTTTGATATTCTAGTCCAGATTCAAATCACACTTATTTACTCAGGGCTTTGAGTAGTCTTAAAATACAAGGAAGGTCTTTCTTCAAGTTCAATAACGAGAGGGATCATGATGTAATCCACATCATTGGCGTTTTACTATGAATGTTTATTTCATATCATGCTTACATAACACATTTTTGTGTTTCTCTATTTCGGAGATGGCGAACACCCTGGTCTGGCTTTTGTGTCCTGAGGATGTAGCAAACGGCTTCGCTGCGGCAAGGACAACACTGCCTCTACTCACTGCCTCCATTGACCTGAGGATGACCTTAGATTCAGTGTTGCAGTCGACAACAATTCCTTTCCTACTCATCTGCCAAACGTACTGTAATCCTGCGGTGACCCTCTCTTCCAGTCCTTATACCATTACTCAGTACCCATCAGAGGGTAAGACCTTCCAGGATACAAAAACCTACAGTGACTCTTCTATGTGGACTACCTGTCCCAACTCAATCAATCCTAACTATATATTCTATAGATCTTATTCTCTATTTTTTAGTTCATTTTATCTTAGCCTCTATATTTTCCTATTATAATTTTACATAGGTTATTTACATAGGTTATCTATACATATATTCTTTAATTCTTGTATCCAGGCTGCCCAAGGAGGATAGGTCCCTATTTGAATCTTGGTCCTCCCTAGGTTTCTTCCCTGTAAGATTTGGGGAGTTTTTCTTTGCCACTGTCGCCTCAGGCTTGCTCAACTAGGGCTTTGAGCCAACATATTTGTAAAGCTGCTTTGTGACAATGCTGTCTTGTAAAAAGCGCTGTATAAATAAATTTGACTTGACTTGACTTATCACCAGTACCAAAAAGCCAAAACAAATCTTTAACCAAATGTTACGTCTAGCTCAAATTCAATCAAATTCAAATCAGTTTCTCTTGTATATGTAAGGACCCCCAGCACTGTGTGGATGTCCCCCAAGCAGACACTAGATGGTAGTGTTGACTTGGTTATTATACCGGGATCCACACAGTGCATGCTATTGTGCATGTGCTCATTGATTGCGGCACGATTGCCATCAGCCATCAGCGGCGTTATTTAAGAGCTTGCTTTTGCGCTGACAGTTGTCGCACCCTTGTGCTTGGTACGTGGATTGCCTTGTTCTCCTTCGTGTTCCGCTTCACGATCTCCTCGCGTGCTTTGGATACCTCACCCGTCTCACACTCTGTTAGAGAATTCGTTTCACCTTTTGCGCTATCTTTTTGGTGTCTTTTTTAGGGCAAAATGGTTGGACTGAGTCTGTTTTATAGGATCAGTTCTTGTAGGGTCAGGAAGATCGAGATAACCTTTTGTTTAGGGCTTAGACATAGCATAGGACAAGCCTATTTGCTTTCTTTTGTGTGTTGGCAATGTCTTTTTAGTGATCGCTTCCGTTTCGTTCATTTTCTCACCTCGGACGCTTAGCACCGTTCTCCGCCTGCGCGTCCCAGCAAGTGACTTGACTCGTGCCGTGCTCGGGTTTGGCTGTGCACCCCCCTTTTTGGGCTCGCACATGCGGGGTGGCGTCAGGCCCCCTCCCTTCGTTCTCCATCTAGCGCGAGTTTGAGTTTCTAGCTTCTTAAGCTCATTTTTGTTAGTTAGTTGTTTGTTTTCTCCTCAGTGATCTGGTGGTGCATTCGGTTTATTCACTGATTACCGATGTGGCTTTTCTGCATTTTTTGTGTTATTTATTCCTATTTTGGTTCACCCATTCAATCTGGAGCTAACTGCATTTGGGTCCTAAAATAGCTTTTTCTTTTGTTTTCATGGTTTGCCAACATTTCAATATGGAGGACCGTAATAGAAAGGTGCGACCAGCAAGAGGACCCAGCATTAGCTTGCAGACTTCCAGTTTGGAGGTCCCCAGTTGCTGTGGTCAGTGAATTTCTTTAACTGGGTTCCACCTGGCTTTTGGGGGGCCGTCCTATGACTACAGCTGAGTCATGGATCCAGTGGTCCATCCTAACCCCTCTGAGCTCCCCAGCCCTCGCCACCATCTGACTCACCTGGATCCCAGCCACTCACACTTGCCCTAGAGCCGCTCAGCATTTTTAATATT
The DNA here is from genome assembly GCA_025084515.1 of Ancistrus triradiatus. Lineage (NCBI taxonomy): Eukaryota > Metazoa > Chordata > Actinopteri > Siluriformes > Loricariidae > Ancistrus > Ancistrus triradiatus. The sequence goes on from JAJAGP010001328.1 coordinate 43,492, forward strand.
TTGTAAGCCTCCAGGGAGGAACCAGAATAGTGGCTGAGTTCTGTGCCCTGGCTGAGATGAGCAGCATTAATGAAGCGCCACTCATGCACCTCTTCCAAAAAAGGCTTAAGGTGGAAGTAGACATCAATCTGCTTTTTCTCCCATTCCTTCGTCGACCTTTTCGACCTGGCCATACTGGTCTAAGCCCGCATTAAAAGGTGGGATAGGGAGAGGATGGGACTTACCTGCAGTGTGTCTCTTCTTCCCTGGCCAGAACACTCCTTGAATAGTTAGCGCTGCCTAGCTCCGTGCCTGAGCTTGCTGCGCCCATAAGCTCCGTACCTGAGCAATTAATCTCTGAAAACAACGTGGGCTATATAGACAACTGGACATCCTTTGAGGGTAAGCCTGGCCTTTTAGGAAGGGAGGGTGTCCATTCCACTCAGGAGGGTGCTGCTCTCATCTCTTGCAACATTGCCCATAGTCTTATGGCCAGATTGGTTAGGGGCTGACTATCCAGAGCAGGGGTCAGGCAGCAGACAGACCAGCTTAACCAACTGTCTGCTGGTAGCCATGCACCGTCACCCAGAACTCACGTTATTGAAACTGTGTCTGTTACCCGCATCTGGACTAAACATAAATGCTGTCAAAAAAGTCTGTTACCTCATTAGTATAAACACAGATAGCTCCCATAGAAATAACAACCTTAGACTAAAGCTAGGATTACTTAACATTAGATCACTTACAAACAAAGCAGTGATTGTAAATGAAATGATCACTGATAAACACTTACACGCTCTCTGTCTTACTGAATCTTGGATTACACCTGATGAATATTTAGCCCTAAATGACGCCTCACCTTCTGGATACAGTCAAGCTCATCGCCCTCGTTCTAATAGTCGAGCTGGAGGCGTAGCCACAATTTTTGACAAAGAGCTAGGTGCTACAACTAAATCCCATTACAAGGCTAATTCATTTGAAATACTGATTGTTAATGTGTCTGATCCATCATTATGGAAGTCAAAACCACACTCTTTTCAGCTTATCACTATTTAGTCAAGTCAAGTCAAGTCAGATTTATTTATATAGCGCTTTTTACAATGGAGCATTGTCTCAAAGCAACTTTACAGGTTTAGATTATCTCCTAATAACTACGTCCAATCTCAAATTGAGCAAGCCTAGGGCGACAGTGGCAAGGAAAAACTCCCTAGTTCTAGGAAGAAACCTTGGGAGGACCAAGACTCAAAAAGGGTACCCAAACCTCCTTGGGCGCGTAGATGATACATCTAAGACGAAATAAAGTCATGGAGTCAAGTTTGAATAGAATGTGAAGTATGCACATCGACATTCAGTGTCCGGGGTATGATGTAAATCAAGAGCGAAAACTAAAATCATGGAGTCATGGTCCGGATAAAATGTGGAATTATGCACAGTGGAGTCTCCATCAGATGTACATCATGTGGAGGGCCTGACTGCCGGACCACATCTCGGAGAGAACACAGAAAATGTAATTAGTTATTTATTAAGGAGCACAGTGTCCTATTAACAATCAACTGATGCCATGTCAATCACTGATTTGTCAATGTAGCATGAGACCTCCCCGCACATTAGCTATAGCAGCATATTGATAAGCTAGACAGAGGCGAACTGGTAGGAAACACGCCAAGAGGATCACTGAGACATTGGCAACCCCACGTCGGCAGAATACAGCAACCCAACGTCTCTGATCACCATAATACTCTTTGACTATGAACTCCCAGCTCTGCCCTTAGTCTAAGGCAAAGATGCATGAGTCAAGAACACGAGGACTGAAGCCCAGTTAAGCCAGACCGCCCACTCGACACTCCCGGCTAACGGACAAGGCAGGCAGGCCAGACATGACTCCAGACTCTGGCCCCAGGGACCCAAGCCATGCATCCCGGTCTAAATCTAGTCAAAAACCTGCGTAAATAAGTATGTCTTTAGCCTAGACTTAAAATGTTGGAGAGTGTATGAGTCTCGAACAAAAGTGGGAAGTTTATTCCATAGTTGGGGGCCATGTATGAGAAAGCCTTTCCCCCTGCTGTGACTTTTTTAATTCTAGGAACTAAAAGAAGTCCTGTACCCTGCAAACGAAGTAGACAAGTTGGATTATAAAACTCTAAGAGTTCACTCAGATAATGTTGGGCCAGGCCATGTAGAGCTTTATAAGTTATAAGAAGTATTTTGTAATCAATGCAGAATTTAACTGGTAGCCAGTGCAGTGATGATAGGAGTGCAGGAGTGATATGATCAAATTTTCTAGTTCGAGTTAGCACTCGGGCAGCTGCATTCTGAAATAACTGAAGTTTATTTATAGATTTACTAGAGCATCCAGTAAGTAAGGCGTTACAGTAATCCAACCTTGAGGTTATAAACGCATGAACCAGTTTAGCGATATTACGTAATTGAAAGAAAGCAATTCGAGTGATGCTGCTATTGTGCGCATCCAAAGAGAGATCTGAATCAAATGTGACCCCTAAGTTTTTTTAATGAAGGACTGGGCAATACTGGACAGCCATCTATATTTAGGATAGATGTAGCCAACCTGCCTTGGGTCCCACTAATAGAACCTCAGTTTTATCTGAGTTAAGTAAAAGAAAACTAAATAACATCCAATCTTTTATTTCCTTTACACAGTCCTCAATTTTGTTGATTGTAAGGCTGTCATTAGGTTTGGCTGATATGTACAGCTGTGTATCATCTGCATAGCAGTGGAAACTAATGCCATGTTTACGAATAACTGAGCCTAGTGGCAGCATGTACAGAGAGAATAAAAGCCGGCCAAGCACTGACCCCTGAGGCACGCCATACTTCACTTTTGAGAGGTTAGATCGTAGATTATTTATATGAACAAACTGGTACCGGTCAGTTAAGTAAGATTTAAACCAAAAAAGTGCTGATCCCTTAATACTTACAGTATTTTCTAGTTTGTTTAGTAAAACATCATGATCTATAGTGTCAAATGCTACACTTAAATCTAACAGAACAAGAAAAGAAACACATCCCTTATCTGAGGACATTAACAAGTCATTTAGTACCCTAAGTAATGCTGTTTCAGTACTATGATGGGGCCTGAAGCCAGACTGAAATGTTTCATAAATTTCATTCCTTTGGAGGTAACTACAGAGCTGCTGATAGACGGCTTTTTCTAAGATTTTGGACAGAAACGGTAGATTTGAAATTGGTCTATAATTAGATATCACACAAATGTCAAGAGTGGCTTTTTTAATCAGTGGTTTGATAACGGCAGCTTTAAAGGATTTGGGCACATAACCAAAGGTAAAGGATGACTTTAAAATAACTAACAGTGGCTCTATAATACTAGGTATTACTTGTTTGAGTAAACGTGTAGGAATGGGATCTAATAAACATGTTGATGACTTAGACGAGCTGATCAGTGCGGATAGTTAAGTATTAGTAATTGGGGTAAAAGATTCTAATCTTGATTTACAGCTCATTAAACAGATGTCTTCACTAGTGCTGCATCTGGAAGGTGGCTGAATAGTTTGGTGATGTGATGAGCATTGAGTTTTATGCCTAATGTTCTCTATCTTATCATTAAAAAAAGTCATGAAAATCATTACTATTAAAATGACACAGAACGGGAGAATCACTTTCTGTGGGGATTTTTATTAATTTGCAGACTGTATTAAAAAGAAATATTGGATTATTCTTATTTTTCTCTATGATTGAAGAGAAGTATGCAGCTTTAGCTTTAGTGAGGGCATGCTTATACTCTGTCATGCTGTCCCTCCAACCAAGCTTAAACACCTCCAATTTACTATGTCTCCACTTGTGCTCTAAATGCCATGTTCTTTGCTTTAAGGTAGGGGTGTGGTCATTATACCATGGTGCTAGCCTTTTTTCCCTAATACGTTTGACCCTAGCAGGGGCAGTCATGTCCAGGGTTGAGCGAAGCACACATTCTAATTGCTCATTTACACAAGATGATTTATCTCCATAGGTGTATTAAATTTTAAGTCTGGTAGGTTTTTAATAAACGCAGCTGGAGTAGCAGATGTGATAGTGTGCTTAGTGTGATAACGAGGCAGAAGGATTTTATTTATTAGAGATAGCTCAAATACTAAAAGATAGTGATCTGAAATCGAATCACTTTGGGGGAAAACATCAAGGTTATCTATTTTGATATCAAATGTTAATATTAGATCTAAAGTATGATTACAGCGGTGGGTTGGTCCCATCACATTCTGAGTGATACCCATGGATTCTAAGATGGACTCGAAAGCAATTATAAGTGGATCCTGCTCATTGTCAAAGTGAATATTGAACTCACTTACAATTAAAGCCTTATCTGTTGACAGTATTAAGCAAGAAAGAAATTTAGCAAATTCCTAAAAAGATTCTGAATAGGGACCAGGAGGACGGTAAATAGTGATAAGCTGAAAAAAAATGTGGTTTTGACTTCCATAATGATGGATCAGTCACATTAAGAATCAGTATTTCATTAGCCCTGTAATGGGATTTAGTTGTAACACCTAGCTCTTTGTCAAAAATTGTGGCTATGCCTCCCCCGACCATTAGGACGAGGGCGATTAGCATGACTGCATCCAGGAGGTGAGGCTTCATTTAAGGCTAAATATTCATCAGGTCTAATCCAAGTCTCAGTGAGACAGAGAGCATGTAAACGTTTATCAGTGATTATTTCATTTAAAATCACTGCTTTGTTTGTAAGTGATCTAACGTTAAGTAATCCTAGCTTTAGTCTAATGTTGTTATTTCTTTGGGAGCTATTTGTGCTATCTGGGAAGCTATCTCTTTATACTAATGAGGTTATTAAAACAGACCTTTTGAGAGCGTTTACGTTTAGGGCAGATGCGGGTAACAGACACAGTTTCAATAATGTGGGTTCTGGGTGACGGTATATGGCTACCAGCAGACAGTTGGTTAAGCCGGTTTGTCTGCTGCCTGACCCCTGCTCTGGATAGTCAGCCCCTAACCAATCGGGCCATAAGACTATGGGCAATGTTGCAGGAGATGAGAGCGGCACCCTTCCGAGTGGGATGGACACCGTCCCATCCTAAAAGGCCAGGCTTACCCTCAAAGGCTGTCCAGTTGTCTATAAAGCCCACGTTGTTTTCAGAGCACCACTTGGACAGCCAGCAGTTCAGCGACCATAACCTGCTGTAGGCTTGGTCACCTCGCCGCATTGGGATGGGGCCAGAGCACACTACTGCATCGGACATCGCCTTCACCACTCTAACCACCTCTACAAAATTAGCCTTAGTAACCTCTGACTGACGAAGGCGTATATCATTAGCCCCTACACGAATAACTATCGTAGAGAATCTACGGCTCTCGAGTTCACTAAGAATCGTTACAATGTCCGGCACTCTAGCTCCGTGGATACATGTAACTCTAGCTGCTGGTGTCCCTAAAGGGGTAGCTACTTTCACGTGTCGTAAAATAGAGTCACCTATGACCAGAGCTCTTTCAAACGCTGCTCAGTGGGTGTTTCACTGAGGAGGGAACCTGTTGGACACGTGAAAACAGGTAAAGAGTGGTGCTCTCCGGGGAACTATACCGTACGACTACGTCGCCGCACCCGTCACCCCTTCCCCTGCTGCGAGGACCTCCTGCCCGGGGCTCTAACTTACTTCGCCTTTCCGCATCCCAGAATCTGCTAAGCTAGGAGCTGATCTAGCCTTCTCTAATGTTCTGGATGCCGCCTCTAAAACACAATCTTCTCCTCAGACTGGCCTACAAGCCTACAACCTTCAAGTAAAATTTACACTAATGACGGAGGAAGAATAGCTAAACATGCCACACTCGGCACAGGGAACAAGCACAGCAGAAGCCATGTTAGTACAATTAAAGAATTAAAGGTACTTAGCTTCGGGTGGTGTTGTGGGGTGCCGAGTGAAGATCTGGTTCAGCTGCAGCCGATGTTCCAATGCAATGCTCGATTAAAGCGTTATCCTCTAAATCAGGGAGCACCTGCCACCAAATTCATGCAATGGCAACTATTTACCGCAACTATTTACCGCCCTCCTGGTCCCTATTCAGAATTTCTTCAGGAATTTGCTAACTTTCTTTCCTGCTTACTACTGTCAACAGATAAGGCTTTAATTGTAGGTGATTTCAATATTCACTTTGACAATGAGCAGGAGCCACCTAAAATTGTTTTCGAGTCCATCTTAGAATCCATGGGTATCACTCAGAATGTCATGGGACCAACCCACTGCTGTAATCATACTTTAGATCTAATATTAACATTTGGTATCAATATAGATAACCTTGATGTTTTTCCACAAAGTGATTTGATTTCGGATCACTATCTTTTAGTATTTGACCTATCTCTAATAAATAAAATTCATCTGCCTAGTTATCACACCAAGCGCACTATCACATCTGCTACTCCAGCTGCGTTTATTAAAAACCTACCAGACTTGAAATTTAATACACCTACAGAGATCAATCATTTCGAGTGTGTAAATGACCAATTAGAATGTGCGTTTCGCTCAACCCTGGACATGATTGCTCCTGCTAGCGTCAAACACATTAAGGAAAAAAAGGCTAGCACCATGGTATAATGACCACACGCGTAACTTAAAGCAAAGAACACAGCATCTAGAGCGAAGTGGAGACATAGTAAATTGGAGGTGTTTAAGATTGCTTGGAGGGACAGCATGGCAGAGTATAAGCATGCCCTTACTAAAGCTGCATATTTCTCCTCAATCATAGAGAAAAATAAGAATAAAACAAGATTTCTCTTTAATACAATCTCCAAATTAACAAAACACCCTACAAAAATTGATTCTCCCGTTCTGTGTAATTTTAACAGTAAGGATTTCACGACTTTCTTTAATTATAAGATAGAAAACTTGATGCTCATCGCATCACCAAACTATTCAGCAACCTTCCAGATGCAGCACTAGTGAAGACATCTGTTCAATAAGCAGTAAATCAAGATTAGAATCTTTTACCCCAATTACTAATACTGAACTATCAGCACTGATCAGCTCGTCTAAGTCATCGACATGTTTATTAGATCCAATTCCTACACGTTTGCTCATCCCTTACCTTTGGTTATGTGCCCAAATCCTTTAAGTCTGCCGTTATCAAACCATTGATTAAAAAAGCCAATCTTGACCCTTGTGTGATATCTAATTATAGACCAAATTTCAAATCTACTGTTTCTGTCCAAAATCTTAGAACAAGCTGTCTATCAGCAGCTCTGCAGTTACCTGCAAAGGAATGATATTTATGAAACATTTCAGTCTGGCTTCATGCCCCATCATAGTACTGAAACAGCATTAATTAGGGTATTAAATGACTTGTTAATGTCCTCAGATAAGGGATGTGTTTCCTTTCTTGTTGTGTTATATTTAAGTGCAGCATTCGATACTATAGATCATGATGTTTTACTAAACAGACTAGAAAATACTATAGGTATTAAGGGATTAATACCTACTTAACCGACCGGTACCAGTTTGTTCATATAAATAATCTAAGGTCTAAGCTCTCAAAAGTGAAGTATGGCGTGCCTCAGGGGTCAGTGCTTTTATTCTCTTTGTACATGCTGCCACTAGGCTCAGTTATTTGTAAACATGGCATTAGTTTCCACTGCTATGCATATGATACACAGTTGTACATATCGACCAAACCCAATGACAGCCTTACAATCAACAAAATTGAGGACTGTGTAAAGGAAATAAAAGATTGGATGTTATTAAATGTTCTCTTACTTAACTCAGATAAAACTGAGGTTCTATTAGTGGGACCCAAGGCTGTGAGAGACAGGTTGGCTACATCTATCCTAAATCTAGATGGCTGTATCTGTATCTGAACTCGCCATGTCAGTATCCTTCATACATGAGCAATTAAGCTCCATACCTGAGCATTTAGTGCCACCTAGCTCTTTACCTGAACACGTCGTGCACATAAGCTCCATACCTGAGCATTTAAGCTCCGTACCTCAGCATTTAGTGCCACCCAGCTCTGTACTTGAGCATGCCAGGATCCACACAGTGTATGCTATCGTGCACGTGCTCATTGATTGCTGCACAATAGCTCTCTTTCGCGCCATCGTGCTCGGTACGTGGATCGCCTTGCTTCCCTTCATGTTCCGCTTTGAAATCTCCCCGCTTACTTTGGACACCTCATCTGTCTCACACTCTGTTAGAGCATTCGCTTCACCTTTTTGCGCAATCTTTTTGGTTTCTTTTCTAGGGCAAGTGGTTGGACTGAGTCTGTTTAGGGGCTCAGTTCTCATAGGGTCAGGAGACCTGAAGTAACCTTTTGTTTTTGGCTTAGACATAGTATAGGGCAAGCCTTTTCGCTTTCTTTTGTGTTTTGGCAATCGTTTTTTAGCGATCGCTTCCATTTCATTCCTTTCCTCACCTTGGGCACTTTTTTTACGCCTGCATGTCCCGGCGAGTGACATGACTCGCGCTGTGCATGCGCTCGTCTGCGTGCCCCCTTTTTGGGCTCGTCCTTCTTTGTGTGAATCTGAGCTTATACTTGTGTATTTTCCCGTCACACATAGAAGCTCGTTTTTGTTAGTTACTTGTTTGTTTTCTCCTCAGGGATCTGGCGATACGTTCACTTTATTCATTTATTACCAACGCGGCCGTCCAGGGTTCAATTCCCAGTCATTGAGGTAGCTTTCCTTTTTTTGTTTTATTTATTTTTATTCCTTTTTTTTTTTTTTTTTTTTTTGTGAACCACTGTTTCCTTTATTTATTCCTATTTTGGTTCATCCATTCGATCTGGTATGCATTTTGGTCCAAAAATTAATTTTTCTTTTGTTTTTATGGTTCACCAACGTTTTAATATAACAGATGGGTGTGACCAGTTTGGAAGTCCCTATTCACCACAGTTAGTGGGTTTCTTTACCCGGGTTCTGGCTGGCTTTTGGGGGGCTGTCATATGACTACGGCTGAGTCATGAATCCGGTGGTCCATCCTAACCCCCCGAGCTGCCCAGCACTCGCCACCATAGGCATCCTGTTCCATCTGGGGTTCAGGTAGTCCTTGATGTGCCCATGACTTACCTGGATCCCCAGCCACTCACTCTTGCCCTGGAGGCACCCAGCCTTTTTAATATTTTGTAAGGCTCCAGGAAGGTACTGGAGTATATGAGTTCCATGCCCTGGCTGAGATGAGCGGCTTTAATGAGCCGCTGCTCATGCACCTCTTTCAAAAGGGGCTTAAGGGGGAAGTAGACATCAAGCTGCTCCCCCCCCTTCCCTCGTCGACCTTTTTGACCTGGCCATACTAGCCAAAGCCCACATTAAAAGGCGGGCTAGGGAGAGGATGGGTCTTACCTGCAGCATGTCACTTCCTCCCTGGCCGGAACACTATGTACTTGAGTTGTCAGCGCCGTCTAGCTCTGTACCTGAGCTCGCCATGCTCATAAGCTCTGTAACTGAGCAATTAAGCTCTGTTCCTGAGTATTTAGCGCTGCCTAGCTCTGTACTTGAGCACGCCATGCCCGTAAGCTCCGTACATGACCAATTAAGCTCAGTGCCTGAGCATTTAGCACCGCCTAGCTCTGTACATAAGCTCGCTGCATCCGTAAGCTCCATACTTGAGCAATTAAGCTTTGTACCTGAGCATTTAACATTGCCTAGCTCTGTACCTGAGCATACCACGGCCATAAGCTCCATACCTGAGCAATTAGTACTACCTAGCTCCGTACTTGAGCACACCATGTCTGTAAGCTCCATATCTGAGCAATTAAGCTCCATACCTGAGCAATTAGTGTTACCTAGCTCCGTACCTGAGCACACCGCATCCATAAGCTCCGTACCTGAGCAATTAAGCTCCGTACCTGAGCACTTAGTGCTGCCTAGTGCTGTGCCTGAGCTTGCCACAACCTTTAACTCTATAATTGAGCACTTGGCTCCATACCTGAGCATGCCACGCTCATGGACTCCGTACCTTGGTTCGCCACGCCCGTTAGCATTTAGCACTGCCCGGCTCCATACCTGAGCATGCAACACCTGTAAGCTCCATACCTGAGCAATTAAGCTCTGTACCTGAGCATTTAGCACTGCCTAGCTCTTTACCTTAGCTCGCTGCATCCTGTAGCTCTATAATTGAGCATTTACTGCCACCTGGCTCCGTACCTGAGCACGCCGCGCTCGTGGGCTCTGTACCTGAACTCACCGCGCATGTTAGAATGGTATTTGGGTACTTAGCTCCATACCTGAGCATTTAGCATTGCCTAGCTCTGTATCTGATCACGCTGCACTTGTAAGCTCCGTACCTGAGCAATTAAGCTCCATACCTGAGCTTTTAGCAAAACCTAGCTCCGTACCTGAGCACGCAATGCTCGTAAGCTCCATACCTGAGCAATTAAGCTCCATACCTGAGCATTTAGCGCCACCTAGCTTCGTACCTGAGCTCGCTGCGTCCATTAGCTCTATAATTGAGCATTTAATGCTGCCTAGCTCCGTAACTGAGCACGGCACGTTTGTAAGCTCTATATTTGAGCTCGCCGCACCTGTTAGCCCCGTATTTGGGCACTTGGCGCCACCTGGCTCTGACACATAGAAGCTCATTTTTGTTAGTTAGTTGTTTTGTTTTCTTCTCAGTGATCTGGTGGCGCCTTTGGTTTATTCACTTATTACCGACACGACCAGGGTTCAATTCCCAGCCACCTGTTATTCTTTTATTTTTGTTATTCTTTTATATCTGTATGCTGTTACGGTCTGCCATATTAAAAACATTGGCGAACCGTAACAGTATACAGATTGGCCATAACATTAAACCACCTTAAGTTGAGTGTAAAGACCAATGATGGTGCTAGTAAATTCTCCCTGTGCTTTCTGCAAATCAAATTAACTCAGCAAATTAACTTAATTACTTAAAGGAGGATAGCAACCCATATGATATAACCCCAAAAAATCCCACACCAATCTCAGTTAAACTGGTAAATGAGAGCAAATATGACGTTATCATGATGGTAATCATGTACTGTTTTTCTTTTTAGGCAAAAATGTTCCCCATTTCGGTCCTGACCCAATCCAATGTAGGTCACAACACCAAAATGCCATCTCTCTGTAAGGGGTCGGGTTGCCCTTTGTCCTTGTGGACTATAGAGGGCAGCATTGACCCCCTAAAGTTATTCCTACGCTCGTACGGCATTTTGTGGCCCACAAACGCCGGTTTAACGTGGCATTAATTGCCAATTAATCAACACCGGCTGGCTCAGGTATTTAAGGCCTCTCCTGAGTCCAGTCGGTGTCCTACCATTGCACTGCATCCTCACGCTACGCATAGGTTAGACTGCTCTTTTCGGTGATAGCTGAACCCACGCTTCACCTCCATTATTGTGACTGCTCTCAAAACCATAAAGACACCATTTGCTTACCTTCTGTGATCGGTGACCGTAGGTAGGCAGGGACATGGGTAAAGCTCGCTCTTTGCAGAGAGTTAGCTTGGTAAAGTCCGCAAGGCTTGAGGTAAAACAGGGCATTAGAAGATCAGGACAGGGTCAGATTTTTCTGGTCACCGGTCCCTGGGTAGCAATCCCTCCGTCTTCCCTTGCCGTGTGGTGGCATGGCCCATGCTGCTTTTCCGGTCGGCGATCGGGCTTGGTCCGCAGGTACGAGGGGCGCTGGTTAGAGTCCAGCATTGTCCCTCGATAATCCTTAAGCGTCCGTTTCATGCTCTGTCCAGGTTGTCCCACGCTGCAGCGCGTATCCTAGGCCCCGTGGATGGAGAACCATGAATCGCTTCGCTCATGTGCTCCGTTTCTTCGGAGAACCATGCGTCCATCTGGAGCTAACTGCACTTTGGTCCTGAAAACCCTTATTCCTTTATTTTTAACGGTGCGCTCCCTGGGCCCCCCGTGACAGAATGGTAGGACCAAACTGGGACCCAGCGTTAGCTCCTGGGACTTCCTTCAAGGATGTCCCCACCTCTCGTATGCATCGTCTGCCATGGCAGACGGGTTTGTATGACTCTTTGGGGTCTGCCCCTCGACTCTGATCAGGTTAGGAATTCGGCATCAAGTTTTGACCCCCCGGAACAACACAGACCTCGCCGTGGTAGGCGTAGCGCCCCCCACGGTCCCAAGCGAGCATTGCTGGCTCCAGCAGTTTCCTTGGGATCACGGTTTGACCCCGCTGAGGCTCCCAACCCCCCCAGGTTGGAGAGTTCTACCCACACTAATCTCCACCCTCCACAATCCGAACTACCCGGTGTGTTTGGAATTACCCAGGGGAGTCGGTCTGTGGGCGAATATGTGGAGGACTTCTCTGCGGCAGACAGTGAGAGTGGGTTTGATGACCTGCTGCTCATGGCCTTCCTTAAAAGGGGCTTTGACGACGGTCTGGAGCATGAACTTTTGCCATTTCTTCCCGTCGCCTCCCTGGCCGCATTGTGCAATCTGGCCATTTGCACAGATGCGCTTCTTCGGTCTAAAACCAGGGAGGTTGAGGCGTGCTCGTGCTTCCAGCCATTGCCCTCAGTAACTGGTCTGCTAAGCTCTGTACCTGAACCGTTAGTGCCACCTAGCGCCGCTCCAGTGCATTCTGTAGACATTAACTCTGTTCTTGAGCATTTGAGTTCTGTAAGCAAGCAGCTTGCGCTGCTCAGCTCGGTTCTTGAACTCGCTGCGCCCGTTGACCCCGTACCTGGGCACTCAGTGCCTCCAAGCAGTGAACCTGAGCAACTACGCTCCGTTCCTGGGCTTGCCGCGCCCGTTGACCTCGTACCTGGGCATTCTGCGCTGCCAAGCAGTGAACATGAGCAACTACGCTCCATTCCTGAACTTGCCGCGCCTGTTGACCCCGTACAAGGGCACTCAGCACCGCCAAGCAGTGAACCTAAGCAACTACGCCCCGTTCACGAGCGCATTGAACCCTCGAGCTGGCAGAGCGAGTGCACAGCGCCCCCCAGCTATGAACTTGGGCTTGTCGCGCACTCAAGCTCCGCACCTGGGCAATCAGACCCTGTGCCTGAGCGATTGCCGCCCCCTGGCTCTGTACTTGGGCCCGCCGCGCATGTAAGCCCCGTGTTAGAGTAGTCAGTCTCCACGGAGAGGCATTTGGTGCCGCCTGGCCCCGTACAGGAGTGCATTGCGCCTTCAAGCCCCGTGTTTGAGCAACAAGGCTCCACGGTGAGACATTTAGCGCCGCCTAGCCCCGTTTACGAGCACACTGCACGCTCAAGCTGGGAGAGAGAGCGTACAGTGCCCTCCAGTGGTGAAGCTGGGCGTTCGGCGCCCCCTAGCCCTGTATCTGGGCCCGCTGCGCTCGTTGATCCCGTGTATGAGCAGCAAGACTCCACGATTGGACTTTTAGCGCCACCTGGCCCCGTACAGGGACCCATTGCACCACCTACCCCCGCGTCTGAGCAAGAAAGCTCCACGCCTGAGTATTTTGCACACCGGTCATTGCCGCCGACCCCTGTGCCTCGGTCGCGTAGACCTCGGCCACGATCTAGGGTCCCGATTCTCGCGCCACGGTCACCAGGACCAATTCCTGCGCCGCGATCTAGGGTCCCGATTCCCGCGCCACGGTCACCAAGACCGATTCCTGCACCGCGACTGTTGGTCCCGATCCCCATGCCATGGTCACCAAGACCAGTTCCTGCGCCATGATCGTTGGTCCCGATCCCCGCGCCACTGTCACACAGTCCCACCACTGTGTCTCCATGGTCACCTCTGCTGGCCTTACCGCTGGGGCCCCTGGTGTCTGTGCGGTTGGCTCGGCCCTTCACGCCGGCCTTTTGTCTTTATGGTCGGTTCCGAGCTGGTTCCTGACCCTCCGGTGCCGAGCTTCGCCCCTGAGCCCCTTGTGTTTGGCCTGGTTCCTGGGTCTTTTGTGGCCGGTCCCGGCCACATACCGAGCCTGATTTTTGGCCGGGGTTGGCCCGGCTTCCCTGTTGGCTCCTGTTTGATGGTCTATTCCCCGTATCGGGCCCCACCCGTCTGTCAGGGGCTTAATTCTGAATGGGTTAGGCAGGCTAGGGGAGGTTGCTGGGTTGGCTTTGGAGCGTCGGGATGCCACCCTTCGGAGGGGGGTTACTGTAAGGGGCATTGACCCCCTAAAGTTATTCCTACGCTCGTACGGCATTTGTGGCCCACAAACGCCGGTTTAACGTGGCATTAATTACCAATTAATCAACACTGGCTGGCTCAGGTATTTAAGGCCTCTCCTGAGTCCAGTCAGTGTCCTACCATTGCACTGCATTCTCACGCTACGCATAGGTTAGACTGCTCTTTTCGGTGATAGCTGAACCCACGCTTCACCTCCATTATCGTGACCGCTCTCAGAACCATAAAGACACCGCTTGCTTACCTTCTGTGATCGGTGACCATAGGTAGGCAGGGACATGGGTAAAGCTCGCTCTTTGCAGAGAGTTAGCTTGGTAAAGTCCGCAAGGCTTGAGGTAAAACAGGGCATTAGATGATCAGGACAGGGTCATATTTTCCTGGTCACCGGTCCCTGGGTAGCAATCCCTCCGTCTTCCCTCGCCGTGCGGCGGCGTGGCCCATGCTGCTTTTCCAGTCTTCGATCGGGCTTGGTCTGCCAGTTCTCCGCCGACGCAGGTACGAGGGGCGCTGGTTAGAGTCCAGCATTGTCCCTCAATAATCCTTAAGCGTCCGTTTCATGCTCCGTCCAGGTTGTCCCACGCTGCAGCGCGTATCCTAGGCCCCGTGGATGGAGAACCATGAATCGCTTCGCGCAGCCTTGAGGTGTGTGAATAATACCCCGAGGTTTTTCAGCAGTCCACCTCGCTCCCTTCTCCCTTAAGCGGTTCTTCAATTGCGACCGCGGCTTGTGCCGCCCTCGCTTCCGTCGGTAGCGGCCCGTTTCTTCGGCTTCCTGCCTGCCGTGATATTAGTTTCCTTTTGTCTTAGTTCTATTTCTCTGCTTTAGTTTTGTCTCAGCTGCAGTAGTGCTAAATATATAAACAGCACTTCTGTCTGCTGAGCACGTTCTGGTGCGCTGTGCTATCGCTACGCTGGTTCAGCGCGTGCACACGACCCGTTCCAGCACAGTCGCTCTGCGCATGCGCTGACTAATGCACCGCCAGCCTAGTGGTTATACGCCATAAGCGCGACGGCTTAAAGGCGCCGTACACTGACGGCGTAAGCTCTCAGCCCAGTTTTTTCGGGTTATTCCTTCAGTGGCCGAGTGGAGTGTTGGGTTAACACGGCACCAACTCACACGTCCGTTCCGGGTTCGATCCTTAGCCACTGAAGTACCTTTGTTCATCTGTCTGTCTTTTCTTTTGTGTGGACCATTGTTTTATTTCCCTTTTTGTGTTTTGGTTCACTATTTCCATCTGGAGCTAACTGCACTTGGGTCCCGAAAACCCTTATTCCTTTATTTTTAATGGTGTGCCCCCTGGGCCCCCCGTGACATTCTCATTGTTCATCTGGATCGGAGTTACAGATAAACAATGAAAGACATCAGTAACGCCATGTGACACTAGTACAGTAAGATCCAATGTCCAAGAGAGTTAACTATCAATATATGAAATGTTAAGTTACACAAGGTAAAAGTCATAGTTACAAGAAGTTTACAAAATTACTAAAGGCACAGGGGCCAGATCATTCAATGTGTCTTTAACATTAACCTAAATATATTGACCTTACAATGCTGCAAAGAAAACTGCTTATGGTTAGTTACTGTAAAGTAACTACTTATGAACACTTAAAACTGTGGTTGAACTACACTACCTTTATGCTGCTGCTGCTCTCAGTTTTAATTACTTTAGCTAGAGTGACATTTTATCATTTTAATAATACCCATTAAATTGCACAGACTGATCAATCTCATCCCTAAACATCTTGTAAGTCCTTCAATGTTGCTACTCTCTTCCTGGGTTGTTCATCCACTTTGGAGGGAGAACTCAGTTTAGGCAAGGAGTTGACATATACTTCAGAGAGAGAACGCTGACCACTGAATCAAGGATTGTCAGGATCTGGCAACCCATACTCATTCGCACCGATTCCGCATAGGGCACATGCTGTTTTGTAGCTGTTAGCAGTTCATTATTTTTTAACTATTTTAATTCCCGATCGCATTTGTATCTTATATAGAGTACTTTTTACAGCATCTTAATCCTTTCCTTCTATTACCGGCGGATTATATTCTTCGCCGCTAATCGTTATTTAGTAACTTTACTGGTATACCGGCATGGGTTTCCAGTAACTAGCCATTAGCTAATTACCAGAGTTGCGTCTTTTCGGTTTCATCTCTTGCTGTAGTGTGTGTTTTTATAATTTTCTTTTTTTTCTGAGAGTTAGTTTTTTGTGACATTTTGTATTAACTTTCTATCGACGCTTTAATCAAGAATTGCATTGGACCATCAGCTGCAGCTTACCATCGGCTAAACTATATCTTCAACTGGCACCCACACAACACCACTCGAAGCTAAGTACCTTTAATTTACTACTGAATTAATTGTATTAACATGGCATCTGCTGCACTTGTTTCCTGTGCCAAGTGTAGCATGTTCAGCTATTCTTCCTCCATCATTAGTTTAAATATCATTTGTGATAGGTGTAGGCTTGTAGCTAGTCTGATGGAGAAGATTGTAGTTTTAGAGGCATGCATCCAGACATTTGAGGAGGCTAGCTCAGCTTCTAGCTTAGCACATCTGGATGCCACACGTGTAGTTAGTGCCCCCGCTCCGGCAGCACCCTCGCAGCAGGGCAAGTTGGTGATGGTTCAGCGACATAATCATAAGGCTAGAGCACCACTCTTTACCGGTTCATGTGTCCAACAGGTTTACCCTCCTCAGTGATGCACCCCCCGAGCAGCCTTTTGAAAGAGCTCTGGTCATAGGTGACTCTATTTTATGACACGTGAAACTAGCTACCCTTTTAGGGACACCAGCAGCTAGAGTTACCTGTTTCCCGGGAGCCAGAGTGCCGGACATTTTAGTGAACTCGAGAGCCATAGATTCTCTAGGATCATTGTCCATGTAGGGGCTAATGATATACGCCTTCGCCAGTCAGAGGTTACTAAGGCTAATTTTGTAGAGGTGGTTAGAGTTGCGAAGCCAATGTCCAATGCAGTAGTGTGCTCTGGCCCCATCACAATGCAGCGAAGTGACCAAACCTACAGCAGATTATGGTTACTGAACTTCTGGTTGTCCAAGTGGTGCTCTGAAAACAACGTGGGCTTTATAGACAACTGGACATCCTTTGAGGTTAAGCCTTTTAGGATGGGACAGTGCTCAGGAGGGTGCTGCTCTCATCTCCTGCAAAATTGCCCATAGTCTTATGGCCAGACTGGTTAGGGGCTGACTGTCCAGAGCAGGGGTCAGGCAGCAGACAATCAGACTTAACCATCTGTATGCTGCATGCACCGTCACCTAGAACTCACCTTATTGAAACTGTGTCTGAAACTGTCTCTCGCATCTGTTCTAAATGTACACGCACTCAAAAAGTCTGTTTTAATAATCTCATTAGTATAAACAAGATAGCTCCCATCGAAATAACAGCCTTAGACTAAAGGTAGGATTACTTAACGTTAGATCACTTACAAACAAAGCAGTCTAGGCTAAGTCTAGGTTAAAGACATACTTATTTATGCAGGCTTTTGACTAGACTGGGATGCATGGCTTGGGTCACTGGGGCCAGAGTCTGGAGTCATGTCTGGCCTGTGTAGCATGATAGCTGTATCCCCCTCGCTTTACCCTCTTCCACAAGTCATAAACTTTACAACACTTTGGAATGCCAATAGCCATCTGGACCGGATCTTTCACCCTCTAAGTGATGGCTCCATCAACACCAGAATCTTTCTCAAAACAACAGAATTGGAGGTCTGTTTAAACAAACCTATAACCTTAGACATCTCGGCAATCATAAACTTGAGTCCATGTGTAACCTTAAAAGGGGGTTTCATCTTTCAAGACCACAGGTATCCCCTTTCCCTCTAAATGTTGCAGAAGATAACGGCTTTTTTCCCCCCACAGTTGAACTCTTTCATCACAGCTCCTCTTGCAAACCTTATCACACAATAGAGGCCACGGAAAGACAGTCCTGGATTTATGACACAAGAGCCCTTTTAAGAGACAAGTTTTGTTTAATGATAGTATTAACTTTTGTTGGGAACAGTTTATCTTTGCCCGAATCATTCCATGAGAAAACACATGAGATTTTGCTTCATAATAAGTCTAAACACACTCATATGTATCTAGCTAGTTCATATAAAGAGTTGATCGGAGATATTCCTCGTACCCACAAATATATATTCGTATGTATATACATGTTACTGACTTGTCATGTATTCTCATCTCTATTTGGTTAATGATTTAGTATAATGATCATTCTTATACTTAAAATGATCCTGTTGGTTATGACTAGAAATAACAGCCTTTGTCTATGTGTAGCAAACTAAGACTACACTTTAATTGGATTAATTTTAATTCAACTTTATTAATTAAAATTATATACATTTATTAATTAATTAAGAAAAAGGGGCACCACCAAATCTTTATAATAATTATTATTATTAAAATAATTATTATAAATATAAACAATTCACTGGTAGATTTGGAGACCAGTTAAAGAGGGAACAACAACTTGATCAGTCTAGGTCTGAATTGTGAATTCCAAGTATATTTCTCGACCTATGAATGAATGAACTCTCACACCAGGTGGCAAATTCAAAAGGTTTATAAACAAGTTTATTAACTACAAACAAGGCAATATCAACAGACTATCTGATGTAATAACGAGTGTATCACAGAGTTAAAATCATAAAATGACGATGAACATGTATATATCACAGTATAGAAACAGGAAATAGTGGCAAGCGGACATATCACAGTAATTAAAATCAGAAACCAAAAATGACTCTAGGGGCAAACTAAGTGGTAGAAAATTAGAAATATCTATCACGAGGAAGCGTTATGGACTAGTTGTATGGCAGTGACTTACTAGTGAAACAAATTATGCTGGTTCAGAACTGTATGGTGGAAACTACTTAGATGTAGGTAAGTCTATGTCGAAGCGTGGTTTTAGCTTAAAAATGCAAAGTACAAGAAATCAGGGACCCAGAACAGCCACAACAGTGGTACTTGCCGATTGCTTTGTGGAGGCTCACGCGAAGGAGATGGAACGGAACTGGGCCTATGCCTGTCGTCCGACGTCACACGTGGAACGGAAGCGGTAAAAATCTTCAGATTCTGATGCTCCTGTTTGGTGGACTGTAAGATCTTGGCTATAGGCCTCTGGTCCGTGTCTTCGGTCCGTGGGACCACAGATGTGTTGAGGGCCTCACTCCGGTTTGGCTTTCTTCCCAGCTGTTGGTGATCAGGTTCCTTGACCTCGACTTGCGGGCGTGCGACTCGGATTCTATCTTGGCCACAGATAAAGGTGGAGACGAGCACATTCTAGCACCACGAGCTTCAACAAACACTCGTAAAACTTGGATTGGGTGAGAATAGTGGAGCTTAGAGTCTGGTTGGTCTTTTAACTATCTTCTGGTTCAGCGATACCGAACTACTTAAGACTGCTGTACACAGGAAACTTAAAATAAACGCGAAAACTTGAGTGAAATGAGTAATCAAAAGCGCTATAAAAAGGAAAAACTACAACTATAAAAGACAAAGGAAAGACTTACAGTCGTATAAAAAGTTTGGGCACCCCTGATAATTTTCATGATTTTAGTTTATAAATCATTGGTTGTTCAGATCAGCAACTTGAGTTAAATATATCATATAGCAGATGAACACAGTGATATTTGAGAAGTGAAATGAAGTTTATAGGATTTACAGAAAGTGTGCAGTAATTATTCAAACAAAATTAGGCAGGTGTATAAATTTGGGCACCCCAACAGAAAAATGACATCAATATTTAGTAGATCCTCCTTTTGTAGAAATAACAGCCGCTAAACGCTTCCTACAGCTTCCAGTCTGGATTCTGGTTGAAGGTGCTTTGGACCATTCTTCTTTAGAAACATCTCCAGTTCAGTCAGGTTTGATGATTTCCGAGCATGGACAGCCCAATTTTCAGTAATATTCATGTCTGGGGACTGAGATGGCCATTCCAGATCATTTGTACTGGTTCTCTGCATGAATGCCTTAGTAGATTTGAGCAGGGTTTGGGGTCCGTTGGCCCTCGGTGCAACTTTGTCACTGATTCTTTGAACATTGTTCTCAAGAATCTGGAGATATTAACTGGAATCCATGCGACCCTTCAACTTTAACAAGATTTCCTAGTACCTGCACTGGCCACACAGTCCCACAGCATGACCCAAATTTTAACTGTGGGTAGCAAGTGTCTTGTTTGCCTCTTCGAACTTTGACTCCATGACTTTAGTTTCGCTCTTAGATTTATCATCTAAGATGCCAAGGAGGTTGGGTCCCTTTTTGAGTGTTGGTCCTCCCAAGGTTTTCATCCTAGAAAACTAGGGAGTTTTTCCTTGCCACTGTCGCCCTGGGCTTGCTCAATTTGGGATTGGACGTAGTTATTAGAAGATAATCTAAACTTGTAAAGTTGCTTTGGGACAATGCTCCATTGTAAAAAGCGCTATATAAATAAATCTGACTTGACTTGACTTGCTGTGTTCTTTTTCCGCTCCTTGTTATGTCCAAATAACTCAATTTTAGTTTCATCAGTACACAGCACTTTATTCCAAAATGAAGCTGGATTGTCCAAATGTGCTGTAGCACACCTCAAGTGACTCTATTTGTGGCGTGTCTGCAGAAAAGGCTTCTTCTGCATTACTCTCCCATACAGCCTCTCCTTGTGCAAAGTGCGCTGTATAGTTGAACGATGAACAGTGACACCATCTGCAGCAAGATGAGGTTGTAGGTCTTTGGAGGTGGTCTGTGGCTTGACTATGACTGTTCTCACCATCCTTCGCCTCTGCCTATCTGAGATTTTTTCTTGGTCCATGCCACTTCGGGAGTTCCTTAACTAGAAACTGTGCCTGTGGTCTTCCATTGCCTCACTATGTTCCTCACAGTGAAACTGACAGCTGAAATCTCTGAGAGAGCTTTTCCCTTTCCCTGAACCATGATGTTGAACAACCTTTGTTTTCAGGCCATTTGAGAGTTGTTTTGAGGCTCCCATGTTGCCACTCTTCGAGAAGATGCAAAGAGGAGAAAAACTTCCAACTGGCCACCTTAACACTTTCTCATAGTTGGATTCACTTGTGTATGTAGATCAAGGGTCAATGAGCTTACAAAACAAATTTTGTATTCCAATAATTAGTGCTAAAGGTATTCAAATGACAAGAGTGCCCAAATTTATGCACCTGCCTAATTTTGTTTGAATAATTACTGCACACTTTCTGTAAAACCTATAAACTTAATTTCACTTCTCAAATATCACTGTGTTCATCTGCTATATGATATATTTACCTGAAATTGCTGAGCTGGACAACCAATGATTTATAAAGAAAAATCATGAAAATTATCAGGGGCGCCCAGACTTTTTCATACGACTGTAAAGAACACAAAGACACAAGACTTGAATCTAGCTCCCACGAGGTCGGCCCGCGTTGCTTTTGAATGTTCCGGCTCGTAAGCGGCTGGAGGCAGGGACATCCTGTCGTGTCATCCTGTCCTGTCGTGGTTGTGTCTTATTTCACCATATGAGCCACAGGCGTTCTAACTTGGATTAATATATTCCTACATATCTAACGTGATTAAAAGTATCACATAATAACCAAAAATCCTCAAAGTTACAAGTTCATATGCAGACTTCGTTGTAAGGTTCGAATGATCAAAGGCACCTTGAATCGATAAACTAGAACATCTTTAAAGCATTCTAACTACAGCACATACATTTACTATATCTTTAAACACATAATACGATCGATACAAGATGTAGGAAACAGTACATTCTAAATAACTTCATTTCGGTTCTTTATAAGTATGAACAGTATTAAACCCCGAGCGACATAGGCAAAAGCTGTTATTTCTAATCATACTCAAACGGGATCACTAAGTATCAAAACAAAAAGATCATTATACTAAAACATTAACCAAGTAGCTATGAAATGCATAACAAATCCGTACATGCACATACGTGTGTTTATAATGGGGGTGCGATGCGTATGGGCGTGTTTGGACTCATCATGAAGCAAATATCATTTGTTATGTAATTAAAAGGTTTCGATGAAGATAATCTGTTCCCAGAAAAAGTTAAATACAATTATT
This sequence comes from Ancistrus triradiatus, assembly GCA_025084515.1. Taxonomy (NCBI): domain Eukaryota; kingdom Metazoa; phylum Chordata; class Actinopteri; order Siluriformes; family Loricariidae; genus Ancistrus; species Ancistrus triradiatus. The sequence continues at coordinate 65,595 of JAJAGP010001328.1, forward strand.
AAAGTTTGTCTCAGAACCAAAGCTTGATAGTTTCTTGGTGTCATAAATCCAGGGCTGTCTTTCTGGCGCCAGGCTGAGAGGTCGTAAACGCAACCTAGGTGGAAGCATGTTTGCTTTCCTTGGGAGAAATTGGGGGAGATCTCTCTTGAGAAGGGTGAGTCTAGGGTGGACTTGTCAGGATTCCTTTTAAAACCACACATTGGTTTATTTTATGATGGCGAGATGCACAGGTTATCTGGGCTTGGCCATGTCTTAAGCTTCTTCTGTGGTTTTGAGGAAAAAGGTTGTTTATCTGGCGCCTCTCTTGGGTGAAGGTTTTCAAGAGGAGCTGTGATGAAAGAGTTCAACTGTGGGGAAAAAGCCGTTATCTTCTGCAACAGTTAGAGGGAAAGGGGGAAGCCTGTGGTCTTGAAAGATGAAACCCCCTCTTAAAGTTACACATGGACTCAAGTTTGTTATTGGAGATGTATAAGGTTATAGGTTTGAGAAAGAATTAACCGTTGGAGTCATCCCTTAGTGGGTAAAAGATCCGGTCCAGATGGTGGGTCTTCAGTGGTGGGGTAAGATCCTGTCAAAGGGGCCATTGCATTCCAAGATGTGTAAAGTTTTATGACTTGGGGGAAGAAGGTAAAAAGAGGGAGATTCAGCGATCACGCTACATATGTGTACCGATCGCTCGGGTTTAATACCTGTTCATACTTATAAAAGAACAAACATGAAGTTATTTAGAATGTACCTTTTCCTACATCTTGTATTAATCGTATTATTGTTTAGTTAAAAGTATAGCGAATGCATGTACTGTAGTTAGAATGACTTAACGATGTCCTAGATTATAGATTCAAGATACCTCGACCAAACGTGTAACTTTGAGGATTTTTGTCTTTTTCTTTATGATGCTTTTAGACGTCCTCGGTATGTAGAAATATATTAATCCAAGTTATAGCCTGTAGCGGCCCCTACTGACCTATGGTGAAGTTAGCAGACATATCCACGAGAGGTGGGATTTAATGACGAATCAGCCTCTCACTGGCTAAGTCTAGGACGAACCTCTGTTGCCCCGCCTCTAGCCGCTTTCCGCCGGAACATACAAAAGTTTGAGCGCAAGTCAACAACGGTCTCTTCTTTTGTTCTTCATTCCAGAAAAGTTCCAGCTTTTGTTTGTCTGCGCTTAAGTTTTCGTGCTTAAAGTTTAAGTTTCTGCATTTTATTTTACTCTAAGTTTTCTGTGTCCAGCAGTCTTAGAAGTTTGGTATCGCCGAATTACGAAATAGTTAAAAACTAACCAGCCAAGATCTCCTCCATACTAGACTACAGTCTCGGCTAAGTCTGTTGAAGCTCGAGGTACTCGAACGCTGTAACTCTACCTTCACCACTGGCCAGGGTGAAAATCTGAGTTATACGCCCACAAGTCTAGATCCGGCTCCAAGGGCTGCATGCCGACACAAGCCGAAGGCTGGTAGCCGATCATCCCGAGGTCCACCAAACTGTCGCCGTCAAATCGGAAGAGAGACCGCTACTGTTCCTCTGTGCGATCTCGGATGACAGGCGGAAGCCTGGCTCCGTTCCATCTTCATCGCGTGAGCCCCCGCAAAGAGGCAGGCAAGTACTGCTTGGTGTGTCTTATCTAGGTCCCTGATTCTCAAATCTTGCGTTTGATCTAAAACCACGCTTCGACATAGACTTACCTACATCTAAGTAGTTTCCACCATACTATTTCGGACCAACGTAATTTGTTTTACTAGTAAGTCACTGTGTCGTACAACTAGTCTATAATGCTTCCTCGCGATAGATATATTTCGACCGCTGAGTTGCCCCTAGAGTCATTTTGGTTTCTGATTTTAATTACTGTGATATGTCCTTGCCACTATTTCCTATTTTCTATACTGTGATATATACATGATTACCATCATTTTATGATTGTAACTCTGTGATACATATGTTATTGGTGTGAGAGAGTTTTATTCATTCAAAGGTCGAGAAATACAACTTTGAATTCACTATTCAGACCTAGACTGATCAATTTTGTTGCTCCCTTTTCAACTGGTTTCCAGATCTACCAGTCCATAAGCGATCCGGTGGTGCCCCGTTTTTTTTTATATTATTATTAAAAATTAATCCAATTAAAGTGTAGTCTTAGGTTTGCTACATAATTGGTGCCTTGCGTGAGGAAAGTTAAATCGACATTATGAATGAATAACTCTTACATTATGCGGTAACTTCAAAACCACATGGGCATAGCGTTCTGTATTCATAGAGCCTTTATACTTGGGAGCGAACAGGTATGAGCGTCTGCAGGTTGTAATTGTTGGAAAGTTGTATTGTGGTCTGTGGAAAGTTGGTTACAAAGTTTTGAATAGCTGCTGATGTGTTTCTGTAAAGAAAGGAAAACGCTGCCAAGCGTGATTGCAATCTAAGCTGCTTTTTGTGTCTTTTTCTGCGTGTTTTGTATGCGCCGCCGTGCGCTGTATATCAAAGGTACCATTGTTAAGAATTGTGTTACTAAATAAGTCATAACTACTGATGCATGCATAGCGAACACTTATTATTACAAACGAAGGCCTCTTGACGTAAGAACCGATTTTCTGCGAGCTTCCAGGATCGTGTAGATGCGTCCCGAATTGTATTTTTAATTTTGCTCCGAGTCTCGAGGGAATTAAAATACATTCAGCCTCCCCGTGCTAAAAAGTAGCGTAGCTAACTACTTTGTCGGCGTCACGTGTGATAGGGGAATCTTTAAAATCGTAAAATGCCATCGTGATACTGCTGTGCTTATAAACGCAGCATAAAGGTAAGCTGTTGTGAACACTGCCAATAGGGGGCCCAAAATACCCGGAGAAACTGAATAGCGGGAGCTTAAGTTGCATGAAGCTGATCTCAGCTTGGGTTGGAAAACTTGTGCAGAAAGAATCAGTTTAAACAGAAAAGCCACGGCTGTGTACTGTGTCCCATGCTCCTAATAAACCTCGCCCTGAGCGAAAGTACTCCAGCCCGGTCTGGAAAGTAAGTGAGCGAACCCATTCAAAGAATCGAACGTCCTTCGAAGGGCGGTGCTTAATGACGTCACGATTGATGTGCATCTCGTGAGGCCCCTTTTGTTGTGCAAACGTTATCCTCTGGTGGCCAGATAAGGAACGCCACCCTTTGAGGAATAATACAGGTTATTGATGCCCCTTTTGTTGTGTCGATTTTACCCTCTTGTGGTCAGATACTGAACACCACCCTGTGAGGGATAATATAGGTTACTGACCCCTAGCGGCCAAATCTTGAGTAATCAACTCAGGAATAATTACCCAGTGTTGCTGAAACACTGCAGCCTTAAGAAACTTTATGCGACTATACTGCAAACTTACGGAAGCTCATTGAGTAAATTGTGATAACTTATCACTATTAACTAATAGCGATCTACCACTATTAACTATAGTGACCTATATGCGGTTCATTACTTTAATAGTGACTATCAGTGGTCTTTTGTTAATCACTATAACCTTTAAGAAGCCTTATTATAACACGGTCACCGATTATCACTATTAATTGAGTCCGCAAATTCTTCGATTGAGCCTTTAATTAAAAAGCCTTTGGCCTAAATTTAATGATAAGTTTACTGTTGGTTTGTTTGTTTATTTGCTCATAAAATAAATAAATTAATTTTAAAAAATTATAAATTTTTATTTAATAAAAAAAATAATAATAAATACATTTTTTCTTTGGCGAATAAACAAATAAAATAAAGCTCGCTCAAATACAGTAAAACCCTCTCTTCTTGCGTGCAGTGCACCTATCCAACCTGTAAACCCAATCGTCATAAACTATGCACTAGCTAACAAAATGGCCGCTGAGGCACGATCAAATTCCCCCAGTGTTGAAGACACTAATGAGGATGTTGAGTCGGCATTGCTAGAGATTACTCGATCACTAGTGCCTGACTACTTAAAAACTGCCCAAGAGAGTGACCCAGATGAACTTGAGTCACTAAGGGAGACCTGTCTAACTGAATATCTAAGAATGGATTTTAAAAGTAAAGAGGCATCTCAAATAGCTATGAAGTTGGTTGTCCTACAGATAGTCGGGTTCAAGAATCGCTCCGCAGAACTGGAGCAGGCCAACGCCAAGTGCCTGGCCTTTGAACAATGCAATGCAAACCAATGTAATAAAATTAAAGGATTAGAGGGTACCGTGTCAAAATACAGTCGGGAATTAGATGCGGCTAAAGCCGATAATGCCCAACTACAACAACAGGTCTAGGAGGCCTCCGGTCTGCTAAGCTGAGCTCAGAACAAAATAGCACATTTAACCGAACGGCAGGGCGAGACAGAAGATGAGTTGGTAAGGACTAGGAATGAACTAGCCGCATGTCAACGACAACAATTGAAAGTAGAATGCGAGCCGACCGAGGTAAAGTTAAAACTGGGTAATAAGTCAACACCACTAAATAGTACGAGGAAAAAATTCCTAGATGTCCCAAGTGGACCGCGATATGCCCCCAATACGCGCCCTGACCAACCAACAGGTGTACAAACTGTACCCTGTTATGACCCGGAGCAAGATTCCACTCCCAGAGTTGCTCCTACATCTGATTTTTCCCCTAGAGCCAGGAGAGAGTCTCCTGATCGTGCCCGGATAACTTCCCCACAAGGGTGGGACCCATCCTCCCACTACACTCAAGGCCCGACTGACAGGGACCTTGATAAAATTGCCCGCAATATAACTCGGTTCGAGCCAACACCCGGTTGCGCTAATGATGTCAACACATACGTAAATGATATCGAGTTTTATCTGCGAAAATTTCCCCAGGCTATGGTAGATGATCGGATTTATTTAATCCGAGTAATCTCAAACCGGGAAATTAGTAGTTTCATCACGCGCCAGCCGGACCATGTCCGGGGAAACTATCATTTGCTGTGCAGGGCCTTGGAGGAGGAGTTCTCCAATCCTCTCACACAGACTGGGCTGGCCGCGGCCCTATCAGTCAGACAGGGTAGGCAGGAGTCCCCACAGGTCTATTACCATCGTTTGCACCAAGCCTATTTTGGGTTCAACAACCAACCAGGTATGGAGGAGGATTTGAATTTCAAATCATAGTTTGTCCAAAACCTCCATCCCACTACCAACTATTATCTAGGCGTCTCAGCTTGCCCACGCACGTTAAACAGTAAAGAATTGCGTGACTTGGCATTAAAAGGGTTCGTTAAATGCCAGCAAACTGCCAATAAGCGGGGAGACCCTCCTAGCGTATTGAGTCTCAATACCACATCCTTACCTTTAGAACTAGAAGGGGCCTCGGGATCGGAAAAAGCCGAGCCAGCTCCAGGACCCAACCAGACCCAGGGCCCAAAACAGAGACAGGAAAGTCCTCAGTCTCAACAAAACCATCGGCACCACAGATACCCTAAACTACAATGGCCAGACCGTAGTCGGGATCAAGTTACCTCGGACCCAGGTCAGGGTCCCCCAAGGTATCGCCACGATCGATAACCTCCCGATCAACGGAAAACCCACCAGACCCGAGAACACCAAGGGCAGGTTGGACGATGGGACAATCGTCCCCGGGGCTACCCAAGGCGACCGTCATTCCCTCAGGGTAATGTTGAAGAAAGGCTCAAAACAAATCCAGCTCAAGAAAGGGATTACAACAAAAAGAACAACTCTAAAACGGTAGAATTCAGTCAGGAAGATTCAACCCAGTGGAGTTAGAAGTAGGTGTGTATATATAATTTGAGCATATATTTAGGACAAACATAATACATTAGCAAAATATTGTGAGCTGGCGTGGCAAAAAAATACTGCCTGAGTCAATGGCATGAGTAATAACTGAAAAAAAGTTTTATTCCGAGTGTTCCACTTATTTTATTTTACGTGTGCATGCGTGCGCATGTTAATATTTATGCAGGTGCAACCCAGCAAGCACCAAATGTAGCTACTTATCAGGGACTGAAGATGAAACACAAAATAGAGTTCAAAAAGGTAAGGTATAATATCATTGCATGCAATCGTGATGTTGTTTAGCCTACCATACAGTGGGGTAAAAAAGTATTTAGTCAGCCACTGAGTGTGCAAGTTCTCCTACTGAGAAAGATGAGAGAGGTCTGTAATTTCCATCATAGATACACTTCAACTATGAGTGACAAAATGAGAAAAAAAATCCAGCAAATCACATTGTAGGAGTTTTAAAGAATTTAATTGTAAATCATGGTGGATTTCCTGGATTTTTTTTCTCATTTTGTCTCTCATAGTTGAAGTGTACCTGTAAAGGATTGTTGGATTGAGGGTTAATGGAAAGTTGGCTATCGTGATGGTGTGTCTATTAAAACACAGGAGAATGAACCGACTTGCAGTTGATGCTGTTTATTCACCCAAAGGGTTTAGTACAATAAAGTGATGAATACAGGGAGATGGATAACCGAGTGGATGATTAGGAAGATAAATGGAGGAATGGATGAATGGATGCTTGTATGGGTGGATGCATGGATGAGTGGATGAATGGATGGTTTTATCTACAATAGAACAAATAAATCAGAACATAATACAAATAATACAATAAATGGAATGCAGACAATAAGCAATCACCATCAATCTAACCAAATACAAATCAACAATAACTAGAGAGGTGCATTTCCTGAAGAAAATGCGAGTGTGGTTGCCACTCTGCAATGGCCCCATGGGCATCACATATCACCTCAGATTGCACCCGGGACCAAGCTTGCCAAATTTCGTGGCCGTAGGTCAAAAAACTGTCTGAGTTACAGTCATTGGCCCATCCAGGGGCCCCAGTGCCCACCCGGGGTCCATAGGGGCCCCATGGGCATCACATATCGCCTCAGATTGCACCCGGGACCAAGCTTGCCAAATTTCGTGGCCGTAGGTCGAAAACTGTGTGAGTTGCAGTCATTGGCCCACCCAGGGGCCCCAGTGCCCACCCAGGGTCCCAAAAGGGGACCCATGGGCATCACATATCACCTCGGATTGCACCTGGGACCAAGCTTGCTGAATTTCGTGGCCGTAGGTCGAAAACTGTCTGAGTTTACAGTCATTGGCCCACCCAGGGGCCCCAGTGCCCACCCGGGGTCTATAGGGGCCCCATGGGCATCACATATCGCCTCAGATTGCACCCGGGACCAAGCTTGCCAAATTTTTCGTGGCCGTAGGTCGAAAACTGTGTGAGTTGCAGTCATTGGCCCACCCAGTGGCCCCAGTGCCCACCCGGGGTCCATAGGGGCCCCATGCGCATCACATATCACTTCCGATATCACCCGGGACCAAGCTTGCCGAAATTCGTTGCCGTAGGTCGAAAACTGTGTTACAGTTATTGGCCCACCCAGGGGCCCCAGTGCCCACCCGGGGTCTACAGGGGCCCCATGGGCATCACATATCTCCTCAGATTGCACCCGGGACAAAGCTTGCCGAATTTTCATTGCCGTAGGTCAAAAACTGACTGAGTTACAGTCATTGGCCCACCCAGGGTCCACAGGGCCCACCCGGGGTCCACAGGGCCCACCCGGGGTCCATAGGGGCCCAATGGGCATCACATATCACCTCAGATTGCACCCGGGACCAAGCTTGCCGAATTTCGTGGCCGTAGGTCGAAAACTGACTGAGTTACAGTCATTGGCCCACCCAGGGTCCACAGGGCCCACCCAGAGTCCATAGTGCCCACCCGGGGTCCATAGGGGGCCCAATGGGCATCACATATCACCTCAGATTGCACCCGGGACCAAGCTTGCCGAATTTTCGTGGCCGTAGGTCGAAAAACTGACTGAGTTACAGTCATTGGCCCACCCAGGGTCCACAGGGCCCACACAGGGTCATAGGGGCCCAATGGGCATCACATATCACCTCAGATTGCACCCGGGACCAAGCTTGCCGAATTCCGTGGCCGTAGGTCGAAAACTGACTGAGTTACAGTCATTGGCCCACCCAGGGTCCACAGGGCCCACCCGGGGGGTCCATAGGGGCCCAATGGGCATCACATATCACCTCAGATTGCACCCGGGACCAAGCTTGCCAAATTTCGTGGCCGTAGGTCAAAAACTGACTGAGTTACAGTCATTGGCCCACCCAGGGTCCCACTGGGCCCACCCAGGGTCCATAGGGGCCCCAATGGGCATCACATATCACCTCAGATTGCACCCGGGACCAAGCATGCTGAATTTCGTGGCCCTATGTCAAAAAATTGACTGAGTTATGATTCGTTAACTTTTGGCCCATTCATTTCCTATGGGAAAATTCGGACTTTGCGGGGCCCCTGCGGGGCCCCCCAAAGTCCGACCGGACCGCCCTATACAAGCACACCATTCCCGACCAGACCCAACGCAATGGCGGTGGAACGGGGTCGATATCTCGAAAGCTACGGCAGTTGAAATCCGGACAAAAAAGTGGATTAATAATAATAATAATAAGAAGAAGAAGAAGAAGAAGAAAAATAAGACTTTCGGATAACAATAGTGTGGTTGCCTATATAGGCAACCACACTAATAATAAAACACTTACTTATTTACACATCCAAATCACATATTTAAAGAGCACCATTCAGTCCATATCAAACAGTGGAGAAGCCTAATAAGAAAATGGCTGACTGACCCTTTTAAACATTAAGCCCCGCCTTATCCTGTTGCAATGATCCATGGTCTTTGAAGTTCTCTACCTGCTCCTGGGAATTTCCAACAGCCGCCCCATCAATATGCTTGCATATTGATACTTTCATGCAGGGAAAGAGTTAGGATCAGATATGGTTTGAAGTGGAATAAGACGGGCAACAGGCCTAATATCATTTTTTTTTCATTCAAACATACTTCAGCTGTATGAATTTGTCCATCAGAACTTGGAATGAGACGAGAAATTTTGCCTTTTGACCACATACCTCTAGGCTGTCAGGGATCCATTACAAGCACAGCTGTTTGAGATACTGGGCAATCAGTCAGTTGTTTCCATTTATGTCATAATTGTAAGGTAGGGAGATACTCTCTAATAAATCGAGTCCAGAATTGGTCCGCCAGGATTTGGCTGTGTTTCCATTGACTGGGTTTCAATATGTCAGTCTCTGCATATACTGCTTGTGGCAGTGATGCATCCTGCCGCCCCATGAGAAAAATATTAGGAGTGATAGGATTTAAATGAGAGACATCTGAGGATACATAGCCCAAAGGTTTTGAGTTTAACATACCTTCCACTTCCACTAGTACTGTTCTCAACACCTCTTCAGTTACGATCAGATTCCCAAGAATGGACCGAAGTGCGGTTTTAAGGGATCTAATCTCTCTTTCCCATGTCCTGCCAAAATGAGGAGCATTAGGAGGATTAAAATGAAAATTAATTTGGTGTCTCTCCAGGAGTGTTTTCAAGTTATGGCTGAGGGCTCCAAAGGCTTCACTCAGTTCTTTACTTATACCTTTGAAATACCTTGACCGGACCAAAGCTCATAGGGACGTCCTCTCCTGGCAATGAATCATCTGAGTGCCATTAAAAATCTGTCCATATCAAGATTATTGAGTAGAGCAATATGACTTCATCTTGTAGTTTGACAGTATCTTTTCTCCGTTTTACGACCATGACTAACCATAAAAGGTCCAAAGCATTCCATCCCTGTAGCCCAAAAAGGAGGCTGCCATAGATGTAGGTGAGATGATGGTAGATCTGCCATTAGTGGGTTAATGGGTTGTCCATCTCTTGCATTGCATACAGGACCATTGGTGTTTGCGCACAGCTTGCCGACCATGTAAAATCCAAAAGTACCTCCGAATTTCTGAAAACACTCTCTCGGGACCAGAGTGAAATAGAGAATTATCATAATGCTTGATCAGAAGTACAGTTAAAGGATGATTAGGATCTAAAACTATTGGATGGATGGTGTCAGGTTCAACATTGTTTAACTGTCCTGGTCTACCACCTACTCGAATTAGCTTGGTATGAGAATCATACTCTGGTGCTAAAGTAGAGAGTCAGCTGGAGATTGGCATTGGTCGGTTTGCTCTCAAGGCTTTCATCTCTCCAGGGAAAATCTCAATTCGAACTTGCGACAACAGCATAAGACAGGCAGAAGACAGCAACCCAACGTCTCTGATCTATCTATATGTTGGTACGCAGAATCTGGTTGTTATCTCTGGTTGTTATCTCTGGTTTTTATCTCTGGGCAGGAGACCCGACTTGTGATTAACAAGTTGCTTATACAGCTTTCCTGTATGCTCAAACCAGCACGTAAACGAACCAGTTAAAAGGAGGAAGCCTTCTACCTCCTTTATCCACTCTCATACAAGTGCTTGGGCATTGCTGTATGTGAGTTGATCTCTGCGCGCACAGATAATAAAAGTTGTCTACTGCTCTTTTCCAGCACCAGTGTCTGTGTGACTCTGTTCTCCCACGTTTGAAAAGTCTCCACAACAATTTGGCGTAGTCGGCAGGATCCCACTCGTTGAGAGGGCGTCATTCCTGAGAAGGAAAACTGCAGCCTCACCTACCTTGCAGTAAAACTAGTTTCAGAGAATAGGTGACTTTCCTGGATGGCGGCCCTCAAGAAAAGCTGGGATCCGAATTCTGTGCAAGGAGATGGACTTGGAGAACCTGGAAATTGCTGGGTGAGGTTTTAGACATTTTATCTATACTGTGTGTGTATAGAGAAGAACTGTATGTTCTTAAGTGAAGTTTCTTACTGTGTGTTTGAAATGCTCTATACTGTGTGTATAGAGACGAACTGTATGTTCTTAAGTGAAGTTTCTTACTGTGTGTTTGAAACGCTCCATACTGTGTGTATAGAGAAGAACTGTGTGTTCTCAAGTGAAGTTTCTTACTGTGTGTTTGAAACGCTCTATACTGTGTGTGTGTATAGAAAAGAACTGTGTGTTCTTAAGTGAAGTTTCTTACTGTGTGTTTGAAACGCTCTATACTGTGTGTGCATAGAGAAGAACTGTGTGTTCTTAAGTGAAGTTTCTTACTGTGTGTTTGAAACGCTCTATACTGTGTGTGTAGAAAAGAACTGTGTTTTTAAGTGAAGTTTCTTACTGTGTGTTTGAAACGCTCTATACTGTGTGTGTATAGAGAAGAACTGTGTGTTCTTAAGTGAAGTTTATTACTGTGTGTTTGAAACGCTTTATACTGTGTGTATAGACTAGAACTGTGTGTTCTTGAGAGAAGGTTTCTTACTGTGTGTTTGAAATGTTTAGAGTAATAATGGGTCAGAGGGAAGGAAAAAAAAATTGAATTTCCACCACCTATAGTGCAATGCAACATTCCATCGTATGGTAGTTTGAATCAGTGGATGAAAATGCATGAGCCAGTCAGTTGTGCTCAGATAGAATATTGGGTAAAATATTGTAACTTCTCACCTGAAGGGAGTTTGAATGTTGATGTGTTGCAAGCGTTAAAAACACAATTACAACAACAGCAAGACAAATACAATAAGGTTATAGAATATTGTAAAAATCTCAAGGCAACCCGATTTTCACGCCTATGGGAAATGGAGACAAGCAGCACAAAAGTTTCTTAATTTGCAGAGAGAATGCCTGGACGATTTCATTCCTCAGCCCCTTCTCCCACCATCACCACCACCAGCCCCTCAACCACAAGGACCAGCCTTTGTTTTCCGACCATGGACTATAGAAGACATGAAACACGTGTCTGAGGAGCTGCCTGGACTTTCTGAAAAGGAACAGGATTTTGTCATGAAAATGAATGTGCTTGTAAGATGATGGAAGCCATTTATAAATGAGCTGGCTTGAGTATGTGTGAAAAGGATGTAACTGGAATGGATAAAAGTGCGGGGTGACCTTCTACGGAATCCTGATAACCTACGATGAGGCAGAGGACTCCGCTTATCAAAGGGAGGTCCAGCGCCTCAGGCACAGGATAACTGAGGTTTTCCCGGTTCGTTTGAACCTGCCCAAGCTGACACAGTGTTAAGAGCAAGATGGACAATCCGTGGCAGATTACCTGCAAAACTAGAAAAGTTACATATCCAGCACTCAAGCCAGGCGACTACCCGAGTGCAAAATGAGTGCCTGGGACAACCACCTTAGAGAGATTTCTGAATGGACTGAGACCAGAAAAACGAATGTACGTGATGGCTGTGTTGAAACAGACACAGGCAGGTTGCAGACTGTTTATGCTTATGCAGTGAATGTTGGAAATAGTCTGGCAGAAAAGTTGAAGAAGAACATGGAGAAACGAGAGAAAAAGCAGTATCAGCTCCAGTGTGCTGTACTGGGAGCCACGGAACAGGAAGCGGAACAACAGGACAGAGAGGCTGTTCGACCTACAAGTGTTATTTTTGACAGCGGATGAGACACATTGCAGTGAACTGTCCAAATCAAGGAAAAAAAGGATATAAAGTTAGAGGGGGTTGAGGAATGAAATCAATGGGCTCCAAAACACATAACTCTTGAATGTGCACCCACACACATGAAACTGGTAAGACTGTTCTAAATGATCAAATGGTGATGACAAGACCTTCTGCTTTACCTACAATTATGTTAGAAATTAGTGGTCAAAGTGTCCAATTTTTAGTAGATACAGGCACGACCATGCCTGTATTGCGTAAAGGGGTAATCAAAACCTGAACCACGTTTATCTGGTAGGAAATGTTTGTAGTTGGTGTGGGCGGAATACCCATGGCGGAGTTTTTTCACCGACGAGCTAGACTGCTATATTAGTGATAGCAGCGTATCCCTACAACACACCTTCCTATTGTCACCAAGTTGCCCTGTTAATCTACTAGTTAGAGTTCTAATGTGTAAATTAAATTTGAAGCTTACATGCACTTTTGAGGGTCCTGACATCACCACTTTGAATTGTGTACAAATTCCATCCTCCCCACCAAGTGTGTGGTCAGGATGGAATTTGTTTCCCTGTAACCTCTGGATACCTTATCTTGAATGGTTGCATAGGACCTTTAAGTATGACCAGATTAAGAAACCAGAGGACTTGCATTGCACTGTTAGTGTGGAGGATTGACCTGTTGATTTGGAACATCTGTGTGAGTTCCAGTCCAGAGATACAGAAGTGATCTCTGCCCCAACCCTGTTTGCTGAAAAACAGTGGGCAGGTTGTGTTGTGAACCTGAAGCCAGATCAGGTTGTGTGGTTCCGAGGGCAGGTGCTCCATGTGTGTGGTTGGCCAAAATGTGTGAGAATGAATGGAAAGACATGTCTGTCTTTATTTGTTTGATTGCGCTCAAATTACCGATTGGAAACCCACGAGCTACAATTCTGGGAATATTTTGAAAGCCACCAAGTTTACCCTACTGCCCTACAGATTGGTTTTTTTCAAACCTAGGCAGACGTTTCAATTCTGTCACAAAAAGTCAGCATGGTTCCATAGAGCAAAATTTTGGACTCAACAGAACCATCGCTGTGGGCAAATGATACATTTGATGTAATTCTAATGAAGGGAGCTTCCGAATTAAAAATCACTGCAAAGAGTGAATACACTGTGTACGCATCAATATTCTCTGAAAAAGGAGACCATCGATGGAATAACTCCTGTATTCAATAGTTTATTGAAGGGAGGAGTTATTGTAGAATTTCGTAAGTCAATGTGTTGTAGCCTAATTTGGTACCCCAGATGGGACTCTTCATCCAGGTTTGACCAGAGCAGAGGACGAGCTTCGGGGACGCCCGGTGAAGGTTAAAATTATCTTCACTCCTGTACCTTGCTGTTTTAGAGAGGAGGAAAGCTCGAATACTGTATCTGTGTCTGCCTGGCGCTACAGTCCTAAGACCCACAAGCTGGGAAAAGCAGGCTTTTATTTGAGATTGTTGTACTATATGTGCATTTACATATAGCTAAGTTTTTTCTGTTCAAGGTGTCAGCTATGGCCAGTGAAAAGCAAGACTGGAGTAGGGTTAAAAATTGATTTTGATTTGCTACTTTTTGGTGTGTGTATGTGTGATGTGAGACAAGTGTGAAACTGCAGATAAGGGTGAGAATGATAACAGTGTAGAAATAACAACTGGAAGTGCTTTACACAAGCAAGAGCATTTAGAAAAATAGAATAAATAAAAGTATAATAATAAATGTGAATAATAGAATAATAAGATGAAATAAAATAGAAACAAGTGCAGATACAATAAAGATTATGGGGAATAAAACAACTAAAACATTAACAAAATGCTAACCTAAAGTAGTGGTTGCAGATTCGAAAATAAATTGTTAATATAGTAGATATTAACATTTGCGAACGTGAACTTGTTGCTTATTTTGAACGGTGGAACTCTACTGCGCTAAACTTTCTGTGGGCGAATCTATTCCTATCATATCAATCTCTTTTAAGTTTTGAGACCTTAAATACTATCTATGGATCTCTGTTTTTTTTCCATGACGCTTTCTTCTTGAACAGTGCATGTGCTATAAACCTTGATTACTACAGGAGTAGTATTTCACTCTTAATATGTTAACTTTAATCAAACTATGTGGTTTGTGTGTTTTGTCCACCAATGTAGAACAGTCTGAAGTTTCTGTGAGTGAGAGAGTACTCTTTCTCTGTCTCTCTGCTTCACAGGTTTTACAGACGAGAAGAAGCATGTGGAAATAGTGTAGCCAAGGACAAATCACTGATCTATTCTTTGGTCCTCCCATATGATAAGCTGGTTAACACCTCAGAGCTTTTGAATTGAAACAAGGGCATTTGTTGGTACTGGTTTGTGCATTGTGTTTTGAATGTATATAGTAAAGGTTAACTTCATTTAACACCGCTCTTGCATGTTTTAAACTATAAACATATATCAATAAATCATGTTCAGAGTTTAGAGTTTACTTATGCTTTGTTATGAAGAACACATTAGTCTGATATGTTTACACTATAATTAATGTAGTTGAACCATATGAGGTGTTTTACATGTTAATAGACTCAGTTTGAGGTATAATTTAATTTAGGCTCGGCTGAAGGGGTGTGAAAGTGAATTGTTTTTAAAGGCTGATTTAAACATTCCTCTAGGCTGAAGGAATGAACATCAATGTTTTTTTTATATCTAGGAGACCCAGGGATGCATGGATTACTGTTAATGACATGATGGTTCCAGTTTCAAAACCAGAAAGGGGAAACAAAAACTGGATTTGCCATTGTAACCCTAACTCACACTTTGCTTTCAGGAAATCTTCCTCCACAGTACTCAGCACAAGCAGCTGAGTTGATAGCGCTTACTGAAGCCTGTACATTAGCAGTTGACAAAACTGTAAACATTTACATCAATTCCAGATACGCTTACGGTGTTTATCACGATTTTGGAACCCCCTGGCGAATTTTTTGATGTCTTCAGTGTTACGGGTTCGCCATGATGGTAAAAGCGAACTCTAAAAGAAAAGGGTTTTAGGATCCAAATGCAGTTAGCTCCAGATGGAATTAGTGAACCAAAATGAAATAAATAAACACAAAAGAAAGAGTGCCAAAATAATGAACGCTGTGCCAGCGATGGCACAGCATGGAATCGAACTCTGACCGCAGGCGTCAGAGGCTGTGACTTTAACCATGAGTCTACCGAGAGACTCACGTGACCTGAATGCAAAGCGGAGGTTTAACCCGAACACCCGAACCCGAAAGCTTTTCTAATTACTCACACAATTTTTCTCAAAATTGTCTCACATGTTTAAAAACAAATTGTGCAGGAGCAATCAGACATGAACATACTAAAGGGCACCCAGAACCAGATATGCCATTTGATGAGTTGCAAATGGATTTCATTGAAATATCACCTTGCTAAAAGAAAAGGTATGTGCTTGTGATCATTGACACATTCTCCAAGTGGGTGGAAGCTTATCCTACCACCCACCAAGATGCACTGACAGTGGCAGAATGCATCCTAAGGGAAGTGATTCCTAGATTTGGACTCCCTAGGAAGGTTTCTTCTGGTAACGGTATTTGTGGGCAAGGCACTCACCTACATTAGGGACGTGATTGACATGCCACTACACAAACATTGTGCATATCACTGGACACATGGTGAAACCAGGGGACTGGATTCTTACAAAGATCTACAAGAGGTCGAACTGGAAAGCTGACGGGTGGCAAGGACCATTTCAAGTGCTCCTAACATCACACACAGCTGTAAAAATCGCTGAAAGAGACACTTGGATTCACATCAAATTCATTGGATTCACACTATAAAAGAGCTCCCACCCAGGAGAAAAACTACGGGAGACGACAGAATCTAAAGAGTAGGGATCCTGACCTTCTCATTTCTAATAACCGCGGGAAAAGTGTGCCCGGAACACGTGGGTTAGTGACCCACCCCGGTAACACTCAAGCTGCTCAAGAAGGGAATAGAAGTGAAAAGGGTGATAAAATAGCCTCAACATGACAAGTATAATGCCAAAGCTAAAACCCAGGCGGAAACATGGACTAGTGCCTGATGGTTGTTCAGTAGTTCCAATCATCAGAAGGGGGTTTGTGTAATGGTAGGAGAAACTGTTGCACTTAAATTCCACCAAACAATGCTTCTAAGGATAACAAAGACCCTAGATCAAATGAAACACGTGGCATCGCTGCTTCAAGTTGATGAGCAGGGTAATTTTTAGTAGGACTGGAGTTCATGGTTTCCTAGTTGGAAGGGAATACTTATGTCAACATTACCCACCATGCTTCTCATTATTGTTATTATTTGTGAGTTACTTCTTTTATGGCCTGCTGCTGACCCTAGGGGCATGTCTGTGTTTTGTATATGTTTTCAACAAGTCATTGGAAAGAATCATTACACACAGTGTACCACAGCTATAGGATTACATAAGTTTAGGATTACATACATTTTACTTTACTATGCAGTAGGATTAAATACCAAGATATTAAAATTTCTCCAACACTTCCTTCCTTTGTCTATTATTTGGTCACAGAATCTTCATCCATCCCACCATACTGGGCAACTCCTCTGCTAGCTGGTGCAGCATTTAATACTGTAACTGCTTCTGGAATATTCTAATAGCACACTGGCAGCACAAGAGAAGCCTTCTACCTCCTTTATCCACTCTCATACAAGTGCTTGGGCATTGCTGTATGTGAGTTGATCTCTGTGAACGCAGATAATAAAAGTTGTCTCCTGCTCTTTTCCAGCACCAGTGTCTGTGTGACTTTGTTCTCCCACGTTTGAAAAGTCTCCACCACACTGATCACCATAAGACTCTTTGACTGTGAACCCCCAGCTCTGCCCTTAGACTAAGGCAAGAATGCACAAGTCAAGATCAAGTTGAGCCAGACTGCCCACCCAACACTCCAGGCTAACAGATAAGGCAGGCAGGCCAGACGTGACTCCAGACTCTGGCCCCAGTGACCCAAGCCATGCATCCCGGTCTAAATCTAGTCAAAAGCCTGTATAAATAAGTATGTCTTAAGCCTAGACTTAAAATTTTGGAGAGTGTCTGAGTCACGAATGAAAGTGGGTAGTTCATTCCATAGTTGGGGGGGCCATGTATGAGAAAGCCTTTCCCCTTGCTGTGACTTTTTTAATTCTAGGAACTAAAAGAAGTCCTGCACCCTGCGAACAAAGTGGACGAGCTGGATTGTAAAACTCTAAGAGTTCACTCAGATAATGTGGGGCCAGGCCATGTAGAGCTTTATAAGTTATAAGAAGTATTTTGTAATCAATGCGGAATTTGACTGGTAACCAGTGCAGTGATGATAGAACAAGAGTGATATGATCAAATTTTCTAGTTCTTGTTAGCACTTGGGCGGCTGCATTCTGAACTAATTGAAGTTTATTTATAGATTTACTAGAGCATCCAGTAAGTAAGGCATTACAGTAATCCAACCTTGAGGTTATAAAGGCATGAACCAGTTTCTCGGCATCATTAAAGGAGAGGATATTTCTAAGTTTAGCGATATTACGTAATTGAAAGAAAGCAATTCGAGTGATGCTGCTAATGTGCGCATCAAAGGAGAGATCTGAATCAAATGTGACCCCTAAGTTTTTTACAGATGGACTGGGCAATACTGGACAGCCATCTAGATTTAGGATAGATGTAGCCAACCTGTCTCTCACAGCCTTGGGTCCTACTAATAGAACCTCAGTTTTATCTGAGTTAAGTAAGAGAAAATTAAAT
This sequence comes from Ancistrus triradiatus, assembly GCA_025084515.1. Lineage (NCBI taxonomy): Eukaryota > Metazoa > Chordata > Actinopteri > Siluriformes > Loricariidae > Ancistrus > Ancistrus triradiatus. The sequence continues at coordinate 83,604 of JAJAGP010001328.1, forward strand.
GACTTCCAACCTTTTAATTCCTTTACACAGTCCTCAATTTTGTTGATTGTAAGGCTATCATTAGGTTTGGCCGATATGTACAGCTGTGTATCATCTGCATAGCAGTGGAAACTAATGCCATGTTCACGAATAACTGAGCCTAGTGGCAGCATGTACAGAGAGAATAAAAGCGGGCCAAGCACTGACCCCTGAGGCACGCCATACTTCTACATTTGAGAGCTTAGACCTTAGATTATTTATATGAACAAACCGGTACCGGTCAGTTAAGTAGGATTTAAACCAAGAAAGTGCTAATCCCTTAATACCTATTGTATTTTCTAGTCTGTTTCGTATAACCTCATGATCTATAGTGTCAAATGATGCACTTAAATCTAACAGAACAAGAAAAGAAACACATCTCTTATCTGAGGACATTAAGTCGTTTAGTACCCTAATTAATGCTGTTTCAGTACTATGATGGGGCCTGAAGCCAGACTGAAATGTTTCATAAATACCATTCCTTTGGAGGTAACTGCAGAGCTGCTGATAGACAGCTTTTTCTAAGAATTTGGACAGAAACGGTAGATTTGAAATTGGTCTGTAATTAGATATCACACAAGGGTCAAAATTGGCTTTTTTAATCAGTGGTTTGATAACGGCAGACTTAAAGGATTTGGGCACAAAACCAAAGGTAAGGGATGAATTTAAAATAACTAACAGTGGCTCTATAATACTAGGTATTACTTCTTTGAGTAAACGTGTAGGAGTTGGATCTAATAAACATGTTGATGACTTAGACGAGCTGATCAGTGCAGATTGTTCAGTATTAGTAATTGGGGTAAAAGATTCTAATCTTGATTTACAGCTAATTACACAGATGTCTTCACTAGTGCTGCATCTGGAAGGTTGCTGAATAGAATCTTATTATTAAAGAAAATCATGAAATCATTACTGTTAAAATTACACAGAACGGGAGAATCACTTTCTGTAGGGTTTTTTATTAATTTGGAGACTGTATTAAAGAGAAATCTTGGATTATTCTTATTTTTCTCAATGATTGAGGAGAATTATGCAGCTTTAACTTTAGTGAGGGCATGCTTATACTCTGCCATGCTTGTCCCTTCAAGCAATCTTAAACACCTCCAATTTACTATGTCTCCACTTGCGATCTAGATGCCGTGTTCTTTGCTATAAGGTATGGGTGTGGTCATTATACCATGGTGCTAGCCTTTTTTTCCCCTAATGTGTTTGACCCTAGCAGGAACAACCATGTCCAGGGTTGAGCGAAGCACACATTCTAATTGGTCATTTACACACTCGAGATCATTGATCTCCATAGGTGTATTAAATTTCAAGTATGGTAGGTTTTTAAATAACGAGGCAGAAGGATTTTATTTATTAGAGATAGCTCAAATACTAAAAGATAGTGATCTGAAATCAAATCCCTTTGTGGGAAAACATCAAGGTTATCTATATTGATACCAAATGTTAATATTAGATTAGATTACAGCGGTGGGTTGGTCCCATCACATTCTGAGTGATACCCATGGATTCTAAGATGGACTTGAAAGCAATTTTAGGTAGATCCTGCTCATTGTCAAAGTGAATATTGAAATCACCTACAATTAAAGCCTTATCTGTTAACAGTAGTAAGCAGGAGAAAATTCCTACTTAGTACTTAGTAATATCAGGTATTGGAATGGGAGGATCAGTTTCAAAATTGTTTTCTTATTTCCACTTGGATTGCATTTTCAGGGCAAGGCAGCATGGATGGCCATAAGCTTTGTGGTTTTAGGAGAAAGGGGGGGGGGGGCATAGTTCCATCTAGATGAGGCAGTTAAGGAGGCTAGACTAAGGCCTCTGGTTATGTCATCAGCAGGATTATTCTTTGAATATACATAATGACAGCCTTCTGAGGCAGTGTGTTCTAGAATCTCTGTTAGAAGAGTTGCTAGAAATGTTTTGTAGCAGCAGGATTCTTATTTCGCCCAGGTTAGGACTACAGTGGAGTCAGACCAAAAAATGGTTTGATCCATCTTCAGAGTTAGTTCTGTCCAGAGGAGTTTGGCTAACTGCACCCCTGTTACAGCAGCTAGCAATTCTAACCGTGGAATAGATATAATTTTCTTGGGTGTCACTCTGGATCTGGCCATAAGAAAAGATACATGAATGTCACCTTGGGCATTTTCTATTTTGACGTATGCTACAGAGCCATAGGCTTGTTCAGATGCATCACAAAAAACATGCAATCCAATTGCTTGATCACCTGTTCCATACCATCTAGGAAATTGAATGTTGTGCAAAAAGGGTAGCTCTCTTTCCCATTGTTGCCAAGATTGCAGTAAGGGATCTAGTAAAAGTTGATCATCTCATTTTCTCTTTTTTGACTTTGTAGACTTTGTATACATTCCTCATTGTTAAAGTCTGATATTTCACAGGATGGTACTTGTAACCAAGAGTGTCTGAGGTACAGGTTAATCCAAGTGTTCCGTCAAGTGGATTGTTAACATCCTGGTTCAACAATTGAACGGTACTACTTGCCAGAGCTTCCACTGGGAGTTGGCTATCACTGAAGAGTCATTACTGGCCCATTGACAAATGTCAAAAACACCTTCGGCTAGAATTCTTCTCATCCTTGTGATGAGCTCTTTAGCTTGAGTTGACTCCCTCAGAGACTGCAAACAATTGTCAACCTAGAACGACTGCAAGACTGAATCTACAATATCTTTGTCTGCTTGTGGGTGATTCTTGACATGCCTCTGAAGTGCATAGGCAGCACAACAAGAACTGCAGGTTGTACCAAAGGGTAATACTTGCCATTCATAGGTTGATGGAGCTTCAGTTGTCTGTTTACGCCATAGGAATCTAGTGTATGGTTTGTCTTACGAGAGGAGTCTGATCTGGTGGAACATCGCCTTAATGTCTCCACTGACCGCAATAGGATATTCACGGAATCTGAGGAGAACACCAATTAAAGTAGGACCTGGACCTGGGTCCTGGAAGAGGATGTTCATTCGGAATGTATTCTTTGTAAGAGTAGGAAAAATTAAATACAATGCGATATTTCTGGTTATGTTCTACCAAATGGTGAGGAATATACCAAGATGCATTGGATTCAAATTTATGCTCTAAAAGTACTAAAGAAATGTATCCCAAGTCCTTTAGTCTCTTGATCTCTCTGACATAGACCTCAGTCAAATATAAATCATTTTGCATTTTTCGCTTTGTACTATGGAGCAATGGGAATACAGCCTCTTTTCCAGACCTAAAGACAGGTGCTTGATCCTTCCACAGTAAAGGAGTTGCATAATGTTGTATGCCATTTACCTCAACTGTCTCAGATTTTTGATCCAACATGGCCAGAGCTCTTTTGTCCTGTTTAGATCGAGTGGCTTCTCTTTCATTTTGATAGGGTAGGACATCGACTTGCCACAATTTTTCAATTTTATGCACGAGTTCAATGGATGGGGACTTATTTACACATCCAAATCACATATTCAAGGAGCACCATTCAGTCCATATCAAACAGTGGAAAAGCTGTAAGAAGAAGATTAATAATAAGAATAAGAAATAAGAAAATGGCTGACTGATTCTTTTGAACATTAAGTGCCGCCTTATCCTGTTGCAAAGACCCATGGTCTTTGAAGTTCTCTACCTGCTCCTGGGAATTTCCAACAGTACCTGTAATGAAAATTACAGACCTCTCTCATCTTTCTGACTTTCTAAGTAGGAGGACTTGCACAATCAGTGGTTGACTAAATGCTTTTTTGCCCCACTGTACCTACAGTGCGGCAAAAAAGTATTTAGTCAGCCACTGATTGTGCAAGTTCTCCTACTTAGAAAGATGAGATAGGTCCGTAATTTTCATCATAGGGTACACTTCAACTATGAGAGACAAAATTTGAAAAATAAATCCAGGAAATCACATTGTAGGATTTTTAAATAATTGAATTGTAAATTATGGTAGAAAATAAGTATTTGGTCAATAACAAAAGTTCAACTCAATACTTTGTAACATAACCTTTGTTAGCAATGACAGAGGTCAAACGTTTCCTGTAAGTCTTCACTAGCTTTGCACACACTGTAGCTGGTATTTTGGCCCATTCCTCCATGCAGATCTCCTCTAGAGCAGTGATGTTTTGGGGCAACATGGACTTTCAACTCCATCCATCCAAATTTTCTATGGGGTTGAGGCCTGGAGACTGGCTAGGCCACTCCAGGACCTTGAAATGCTTTTTACAGAGCCACTACTTTGTTGCCCGAGTGGTGTGTTTGGGATCATTGTCATGCTGGAACACCCAGCCACATTCCATCTTCAATGCTCTCATTGATGGAAGGAGAATTTGGCTTAAAATCTCACCATACATGGCCCCATTCATTCTTCCCTTAACACGAATCAGTTGTCCTGTCCCCTTTGCAGAAAAACAGCCCCAAAGCGTGATGTTTCCACCCCCATGCTTCACAGTATGTATGGTGTAGGTATAGGTATTCTTCTTCCTCCAAACACGACGAGTTGTTACCAAAAAAGCCACATGATATTCTTCCAATCATTCTGGATCATCCATATGCTCTCTGGCAAACTTCAGACGGGCCTGGACATGTACTGGCTTAAGCAGGAGGACACGCCTGGCACTGCAGGATCTGAGTCCCTCTTGGTGTAGTGTGTTACTGATGATAGCCTTTGTTATTTCGGTCCCAGCTCTCTGCAGGTCATTCATCAGGTCCCTCCATGTAGTTCTGGGATTTTTGCTCACCATTCTCATGATCATTTTGACCCCACGGGATGTGCTCTTGCGTGTGGCCCCAAATTGAGGGAGATTATCAATGGTCTTGTATGTCTTCCATTTTCTTACAATTGCTCCCACAGTTGATTTATTCACACCAACCTGCTTGCCTATTGTAGATTCACTCTTCCCAGCCTAGTGCAGGTCTACAATTTTCTTCCTGGTGTCAACTGCTCTTTATTCTATTTGGTATGATAAAAAGTTAATAAACAGTTGGCAACAATTGGCAACCATTTCATGAAAATCTGTAGGTCTAATGAATGATTTGCATAGTCAGCAAACAAATGTGTGGCAATTTCATAGGACCAGTTGCTCTTTATGGTGCAAAAACGTTTTCCACGAATGATAATGACTCCATACACACTACTTAACACAGTTACTGAAGAGTGGTTAGATGGATATCATCATAAAGTCAAGTGCATCCACAGCATTCCTAAACACCAGATTTAAATTACATTGTACTTTCATTTCATGTTCTGGAACACCAGCTATAAAATAGATACTTCACCTCATTTATCTCTCAAAGAACTGGATCTTTCTTTCTCTAAGAATTGTCCTGCTAGGATAGAATGCCATGAAAGTTTCTTTCAGAGGATGCAGATAAGATATTCAAGAGACAATGCTTACTCCACTTGATATAAAACATGTATTTCAGTTTGACAAGGAATGGTACCTCAATTTCTGTATTTATAAGAACAATTCTCAATTCCACATCTTTAAAGCTTTATTCATATTATGTAGAGGGTGAATTTGCAAAGGCCCCCTTTTGACATATTTGCTAAATGATGTTTGTAAGTGATTTCCATACACATATGAACACACATAATATGAACAGACCGCATGGTGGCACAGTTTAATTCCAAGCCCCAACTCATGGTGCCTGTGTGTTTGCATGAGTTTTGCATGTTCTCCCCATGTCTGCATGGGTTTCTTCATGGGAACCCGCATTTTCCTCCCACATTCCAAAGACATTTGTTACATCAACTTGTCTCTCTAAAGTGTCCCAATTTGAGGGAGTGAGTGCATGTGCTTTGGATTGACTGGCACCCTGTCTAGGGTTCCCACATTGAGCTTTGTGCTGTTAATTAGGTTCTGGCTCCCTGAGATGCTGACTGGAATTACATGAGTATGAATGAAATGAATAGTTCTCTATATTTTCAGAAGCTACTATGCAGAACAGTTATTAGCACAGGAATGCTTCTCTTATGAGTACTGTAATCAAGTTTATTTACGTCAGTGGCCATTTTGAATTTAAATGAATTATTTCAAGGAAATTCTGAAATGATAAAACATAGAAAAGACACGTATGTAAACTTATAAAAGCCACTATGGAGAAATTATAAAAATCACAATTTGTGTAAAACATAGTAGTCTATACTTATGGAAAGCAGAATTTAGGATGTCAAACATATTCTTCCACCCACACCCACCTCACTACATAAAGAACACCGCACATCAATCTACTGCCCCTCATCCACTTGATGTGGCATGTTCACCACACCTTCGCTAGTTTCGATGCCAGCCACTGTGTTGTCATTGTTGGCATTTTGCAAGAACTTCCTCAGATCCTTCAAAGCAGGTTTAAACAGTTGGATGAGGGCAAGCAGGGTCGCCTGTGTGCCCTCAAGGGCTTGAGCTTGTCGTTCCTGGGCACAGGCCTGTGCCTCCTGTGAGCGGCGGATCATCTGCAGCAAGTCATTCTGGTTCTCCAGATGCTGGGCAATCTCACGCACGTGCAAGTTGGTGATGCGTTGCTCTTGCAGCAACCTGGCAGAGTTCAGAGCAATACGACTCTTCAGCTCCTGTGGCTTCACTGAGCACTCAGCCTGTGCTGTCAAAACTTCCACAGGGGCTTCAGCTGTAACAGTGACAGGCGTCTCTGTTGTGCAGTACTCCACCACTCCCTCCTCAAGTGTGTGGTATGTTGTCTCAGCTGCTGTATTAGACACACAGTCTTATTAAGCTGTATTCAACATTAATATGAGCACTAACAGGTTTTCTGAACACAATAATGTAATGTTCTTAGTGTTTACAAAATACAAGCTACAAGTTACCATCCAATGGCCATTTACAGAATGGGTTGAAATTTCTTTAGAGATTTGCTAGTAATGGCCTTTATAGTGTGGTTTTGAGTATAATGACATGCAGATACCGGTGACAAAAAAATGGCAACGCTAATAATTACTACTCCTAACTAATAACTTAAAATGCTTACCTTATGTATTTTGTTTTTAAAACACTTTTACAAGTAACTTAAAACCAGAACTTTTACAAGTAATGTGAAGTAACACACACATTTAAATTAAAGCTAAAGACAAATACAAGAACAATATTGACATTACACATTTATAGTTTATTAGTCCAGTCATAGTAAAGGAATATCTACATTCAACATGTACACAAACAGTGTGTGACTTTAGTTCAGTTTTTTTCATTTAGACGCGACTAAATAACTGTGAGACAACTTGATTTTGTTATGGTTCGCCATAACAAAAGACAGACGAACCATGAAAACAAAAATAAGTAGGTTTTAGGGCACAATTGCAGTTAGCTCCAGATGGAAATAGTTAACCAAAACATAAATTTTGGTAGAGGCTGTGTATACCGAAAGCACCACTCAACCACTGAAGAAAAATAAACAAGCTTAAAGCGAACTGCGCAAGCTTTCAGCGCACGTGGGCCGAACTGTGCTTACAGCTTAGCTTCACTGCGCCAACGGCGTAAACGGGTCTGCGCATGTGCAGAGTGACGGGACCAGAGTGTAGTGTAGCGAAAGCGAATCACGGTTCTTCCGTGATTGTGTCTCGAACACTCGAAAACAGAAGGACGAGGTTGATTTCAAGACAGCACAGCGTCCTTTCGCAGCGCGATCACGTGGGGAGCGCTACTTCCACCAAGCATGTTGAGGAGGGGAGAAACAATGCCCTGAACGGCTGTTTGAGAGAATTGGAGAAGGCAGGGAGTGCACGTAACCACAGTTAACGCTTTAATGGAGCATTGCATTGGACCATCGGCTGCAGCTGAACCATATCTTCACTCGGCACCCCACAACACCACCCGAAGCTAAGTACCTTTAATTCATTAATTGTATTAACATGGTTTCTGCTGTGCTTGTTCCCTGTGCCGAGTGTGGCATGTTTAGCTATTCTTCCTCTGTCATTAGTGTAAATTTTACTTGTGATAGGTGTAGGCTTGTAGCCAGTCTGACGGAGAAGATTGTAGTTTTAGAGGCGTGCATCCAGACATTAGAGAAGGCTAGCTCAGCTCCTAGCTAAGCAGATCTGGATGCCAAAGGTGAAGTTAGAGCCCCCATCTCGGCAGAGCCCTCGCAGCAGGACAAGTGGGTGACGGTTCAGCGATGTAGTCATAAGGCTAGTCCACAAGAGCACCACTCTTTACCTGTTCACGAGTCCAACAGGTTTGCCCTCCTCAGTGATGCACCCACTGAGCAGCCTGTTGAAAGAGCTCTGGTCATAGGTGACTCTATTTTACGACACGTGAAAGTAGCTACCCCTTTAGGGACACCAGCAGCTAGAGTTACATGTATCCACGGAGCTAGAGTGCCGGACATTGTAACGATTCTTAGTGAACTCGAGAGCCGTAGATTCTCTACGATAGTTATTCGTGTAGGGGCTAATGATATACGCCTTCGTCAGTCAGAGGTTACTAAGGCTAATTTTGTAGAGGTGGTTAGAGTGGTGAAGGCGATGTCCGATGCAGTAGTGTGCTCTGGCCCCATCCCAATGCGGCGAGGTGACCAAGCCTACAGCAGGTTATGGTCGCTGAACTGCTGGCTGTCCAAGTGGTGCTCTGAAAACAACGTGGGCTTTATAGACAACTGGACAGCCTTTGAGGGTAAGCCTGGCCTTTTAGGATGGGACGGTGTCCATCCCACTCGGAAGGGTGCCGCTCTCATCTCCTGCAACATTGCCCATAGTCTTATGGCCCGATTGGTTAGGGGCTGACTATCCAGAGCAGGGGTCAGGCAGCAGACAAACCGGCTTAACCAACTGTCTGCTGGTAGCCATATACCGTCACCCAGAACCCACATTATTGAAACTGTGTCTGTTACCCGCATCTGCCCTAAACGTAAACGCTCTCAAAAGGTCTGTTTTAATAACCTCATTAGTATAAAGAGATAGCTTCCCAGATAGCACAAATAGCTCCCAAAGAAATAACAACATTAGACTAAAGCTAGGATTACTTAACGTTAGATCACTTACAAACAAAGCAGTGATTTTAAATGAAATAATCACTGATAAACGTTTACATGCTCTCTGTCTCACTGAGACTTGGATTAGACCTGATGAATATTTAGCCTTAAATGAAGCCTCACCTCCTGGATGCAGTCATGCTAATCGCCCTCGTCCTAATGGTCGGGGGAGGCATAGCCACAATTTTTGACAAAGAGCTAGGTGTTACAACTAAATCCCATTACAGGGCTAATGAAATACTGATTCTTAATGTGACTGATCCATCATTATGGAAGTCAAAACCACACTCTTTTCAGCTTATCACTATTTACCTCCCTCCTGGTCCCTATTCAGAATTTCTTCAGGAATTTGCTAACTTTCTTTCCTGCTTACTACTGTCAACAGATAAGGCTTTAATTGTAGGTGATTTCAATATTCACTTTGACAATGAGCAGGATCCACTTATAATTGCTTTCGAGTCCATCTTAGAATCCATGGGTATCACTCAGAATGTGATGGGACCAACCCACCGCTGTAATCATACTTTAGATCTAATATTAACATTTGATATCAAAATAGATAACCTTGATGTTTTCCCCCAAAGTGATTCGATTTCAGATCACTATCTTTTAGTATTTGAGCTATCTCTAATAAATAAAATCCTTCTGCCTCGTTATCACACTAAGCACACTATCACATCTGCTACTCCAGCTGCGTTTATTAAAAACCTACCAGACTTAAAATTTAATACACCTATGGAGATAAATCATCTTGTGTAAATGAGCAATTAGAATGTGTGCTTCGCTCAACCCTGGACATGACTGCCCCTGCTAGGGTCAAACGTATTAGGGAAAAAAGGCTAGCACCATGGTATAATGACCACACCCCTACCTTAAAGCAAAGAACATGGCATTTAGAGCACAAGTGGAGACATAGTAAATTGGAGGTGTTTAAGCTTGGTTGGAGGGACAGCATGACAGAGTATAAGCATGCCCTCACTAAAGCTAAAGCTGCATACTTCTCTTCAATCATAGAGAAAAATAAGAATAATCCAATATTTCTTTTTAATACAGTCTGCAAATTAATAAAAATCCCCACAGAAAGTGATTCTCCCGTTCTGTGTCATTTTAATAGTAATGATTTTCATGACTTTTTTTAATGATAAGATAGAGAACATTAGGCATAAAACTCAATGCTCATCACATCACCAAACTATTCAGCCACCTTCCAGATGCAGCACTAGTGAAGACATCTGTTTAATGAGCTGTAAATCAAGATTAGAATCTTTTACCCCAATTACTAATACTTAACTATCCGCACTGATCAGCTCGTCTAAGTCATCAACATGTTTATTAGATCCCATTCCTACACGTTTACTCAAACAAGTAATACCTAGTATTATAGAGCCACTGTTAGTTATTTTAAAGTCATCCTTTACCTTTGGTTATGTGCCCAAATCCTTTAAGTGTGCCGTTATCAGACCACTGATTAACAAAGCCAATCTTGACCCTTGTGTGATATCTAATTATAGACCCAATTTAAAATCTACTGTTTCTGTCCAAAATCTTAGAAAAAGCCGTCTATCAGCAGCTCTGTAGTTACCTCCAAAGGAATGGTATTTATGAAACATTTCAGTCTGGCTTCAGGCCCCATCATAGTACTGAAACAGAATTAATTAGGGTACTAAATGACTTGCTAATGTCTTCAGATAAGGGATGTGTTTCTTTTCTTGTTCTGTTAGATTTAAGTGCAGCATTTGACACTATAGATGTTTTACTAAACAGACTAGAAAATGCTGTAGGTATTAAGGGATCAGCACTTTCTTGGTTTAAATCCTACTTAAACGACCGGGACCAGTTTGTTCATATAAATAATCTAAGGTGTAAGCTCTCAAAAGTGAAGTATGGCGTGCCTCAGGGGTCAGTGCTTGGCTTTTATTCTCTCTGTACATGCTGCCCCTAGGCTCAGTTATTCGTAAACATGGCATTAATTTCCACTGCTATGCAGATGATACACAGCTGTACATATCAGCCAAATCTAATAACAGCCTTACAATCAACAAAATTGAGAACTGTTTAAAGGAAATAAAAGATTGGATGTTATTTAATTTTCTCTTACTTAACTCAGATAAAACTGAGGTTCTGTTAGTGGGACCCAAGGCTGTGAGAGACAGTTTGGCTACGTCTATCCTAAATCTAGATGGCTGTCCAGTACTGCCCAGTCCATCTGTAAAAAACTTGGGTGTGACACATTTGATTCAGATCTCTCCTTTGATGCGCACATTAGCAGCATCACGCGAATTGCTTTCTTTCAATTACATAATATCGCTAAACTTAGAAATATCCTCTCTTTTAATGATGCAGAAAAACTTGTTAATGCGTTCATAACCTCAAGGTTGGATTACTGTAACGCCTTACTTACTGGACGCTATAGTAAATCTATAAATAAATTTCAGTTAGTTCAGAATTCAGCTCAACTCGAACTAGAAAATTTGATCATATCACTCCTGTTCTATCATCACTACACTGGTTACCAGTCAAATTCCGCATTGATTACAAAATACTTCTTATAACTTATAAAGCTCTACATGGACTGGCCCCACATTATCTGAGTGAACTCTTAGAGTTTTACAATCCATCTACTTCGTTCGCAGGGTACAGGACTTCTTTTAGTTTAGAATAAAAAAGTCACAGCAAGGGGGAAAGGCCTTTCTCATACATGGCACCCCAACTATGGAATAAATTCCCACTTTCGTTCGAGATTCAGACACCCTCCAAAGTTTTTAAGTCTAGGCTAAAGAACATTACTTATTTACGCAGGGCTTTTGACTAGAGTTAGACCAGGTTGCATGGCTTGGGTTGCTGGGGCCGGAGTCTGGAGTCATGTCTGGCCTGCCCTGCCTTGTCCGCTGCCGGGAGTCCAGTGTCGACTGGGCGGTCTGGCATGAACTAGGCTGGGGTTCTCGTGATCTTGACTCATGCATCCTTGCCTTAGAATAGGGCAGAGCTGGGGGTTTCATAGTCAAAGAGGTCTTATGGTGATCAGAGACGTTGGGGTTGCTGTCTTCTGCGCTCGTGGGGTTGCCAAATGTATCATTGTGATCCCTCTTGGCTGTGTTTCCTACCAGTTCTGTCCTCTTTCTAGATTCTAGCCTATGCTGCTATTAGCTAATGCTGCCAGGGGTGTCTCATGCTTACACTTGGCATCAGTGATTGACATGCATCAGTGACTGTTAATAAACACTTGTGCTCTTAATCAATAACTAATTACATTTTCTGTTTCTCCTCCGAGCTTTGTTTCCGGCAGTTCTGGTCCCACACATGATGTTCATCTGATGGAGCTCCACTTTGCATAATTCACATTTTTATTCGACCATGACTCCATGACTTTAGTTTCGCACTCTTAGATTTATCATCATACCGGGGCCACTTAATGTCGATGTGCCATACTTCACATTTTCTATTCGAACTTTGACTCCATGACTGTATTTTTCGCTCTTAGATTTATCATCATACCCCGGCCACTTAATGTCGATGTGGCATACTTTCACATTCTATTCCCATTTTGACTCCATTGGGACTTTTAGTTCGCCTTAGATTTATCATCTACGCATCCCAAGGAGGTTGGGTCCCTTTTTTTGAGTTTTGGTCCTCCCAAGGTTTCTTCCTAGAACTAGGAGTTTTTTCCTTGCCACTGTCGCCCTAGGCTTGCTCAATTTGGGGATTGGACGTAGTTTATTAGGAGATACTCTAAACTTGTAAAGTTGCTTTGAGACAATGCTCCATTGTAAAAAGCGCTATATAAATAAATCTGACTTGACTTGACTTGACTTGACAGTGAGTGAGCCAAAACTGCCAAGGAAGACGGCGAGACAAAGAAGGGAATGAAGGCACATGCGGAAGATTCTGACCCTACGCTAAACCTATGAGTTTTACCCTAACAGATAACTTCGGGCCTCTAGACTGTACTATTGCTGACGTTCTTCAAACCACCAGATACCTCTTTCCCGAACACAAAACAATTTGAATTTAGCGCACGTGAGCCAAATAGGTCTCAGGGTCATTCAAGGATGTGATGCCTGACTGAGCTCAAGTGTGCGCTTATATACAAGAGCCGGCAGGTGCCGCTAATCTTACAATCAACGCTAAATAAGCGCTGGAGCATGCACCATTACCCGGAGCGTGCCCAGGTTGAAAAATGACTCCCAAGAAGGCATCAGCCCGACTCAAGACAGTATATTATAGACTGTTCAAAATCATAAAAACAGATCTAAACTTCTGAATCACATGATAAATATATTTGTAACCTACAAGCAAAACTGCCTATGATTAAAAAATAATATTTACCTTCTAGAGTTTTTAATTCACAAGCTGTACCGGCTGCTGGCTGTATACCTGTTAAAAAGAGAACGACAGTCTTAGTTTTGTAGTTGTAACTGATTGTTGTTTTGCTATACATATGACATGATGTTATTTCAAGTTAAAATATCGGTCTCTTGATTCCAAAACAGTGTACTATGGCAGGATGGCTTTCTGTATGGGGTGGAGACATTGCACATTATTTTTGATTAACTTTCATTAAACTGACAGGCATTCAATATATCAGAGCACATAAATATAACACTTTATTTTAATCAGGTAGACCACTCATTTAGATGGTTCATTCCTAATCATCAGACACTTGCTTCAAAATATATATTTTAGCTATGCAACATACATTTTGTCCATTTAGTTTTTCTCAGTCACTTTGGTGCATTTCTAAAATCATCATGAATGTTTGTACAACAGTAAGCGCATTTCTCAAAACAAATCGGACAAACAGCATAACAGAATGGATTACCAGCAAAAGCCTGTAACTTGCTCAAAATCATTAAATCATGTCACAAAGCAAGTATTTATGTTAGTCAAAATTGCGGTGTCATCAGAATGTGAAGTTCTTGAGTCACTTGATTACAAACAGGATAATCAAAATACTTAGGCCAATGTTGTCAGTATATCAGAATACTCTGCAAGTTCGCTGCACTTCTTCTATGTGGAACAATGTCAGCAGTACAAAAAGTAACACATTACTGTATGTAGGACTGCAAGAGACTGAAGACGGTTCACATTGATTCATTCCCGACATTCTACACCACAAAGGAAAAAATACAGTGGTGTGAAAAAGTGTTTTCCTATTTTTTTTTTGCATGCTTGTCTCACTTGTTTCAGAACATTAAAACAATTTAAATATTAGTCAACAACAACACAAGTAAAAACAAAATGCAGTTTTTAAATGAAGGTGTTCATTATTAAGGGGGAAAAAAAATCCAAGTCTACATGTCCCAGTGTGAAAAAGTGATTGCCCCTAAACCTAATAATTGGTTGGGCCAGCTTTAGCAGCAACAACTGCAACCAAGCAATTGCGATAACTTGCAGCGAGTCTTTTACAGTGATGTGGAGGAATTTTGGCTCACTCATCTTTGCAGAATTGTTTTAATTCAGCCACATTGGAGGATTTTTCGAGCATGAAAGGCCTTTTTAAGGTCATGCCACAGCATCTCAGTAGGATTCAGGTCAGGACTTTGACTAGGCCACTCCAAAGTCTTCATTTTGTTTTTCTTCAACCATTGAGAGCTGGACTTGCTGGTGTGTTTTGGATCATTGTCCTGCTGCAGAACCCAAGTTCATTTCAGCTTGACGTCACGGACAGATGGCCAGACATTCTCCTTCAGTATTTTTTGGTAGACAGCAGAATTCATAGTTCCATTTATCACAGCAAGTTTTCCAGGTTCTGAAGCAGCAAAACAGCCCCAGACCATCACACTGCCATCACATTTTACTGCTGCTATAATGTTCTTTTTCTGAACTGCTGTGTTACTTTTACACCAGATGTAATGGGACACGCACCTTTCAACGAGTTCAACTTATGTCTCTACATTCCACAGAATGTTTTCCCAAAAGTCTTGGGGATCATCAAGATGTGTTCCGGAAAAATTGAGACTAGCTTTAATGTTCTTTTTGCGCAACAGTGGTTTTTGTCTTGGAACTCTGCCATCCAGACTATTTTTGCCCAGTCTCTTTCTTATGGTGGAGGCATTAACACTGACCTTAACTGAGGCAAGTGAGGTCTGCAGTTCTTTGGATGTTGGTGTGGGGTATTTTGTGACCACTTGGATGAATTGTCACTGCAGCCATGGGGTAATTTTGGTCGATCGGCCACTCCTGGGAAGGTTCACCACTGTTCCAGGTCTACGCCATTTGTGGATAATGGCTCTCACTGTGGTTCGCTGGAGTTCCAAAGCTTTAGAAATGGCTTTATAACCCTTTCAAGACAGATTTCTTTCTCAATTGTTCCTGAATTTCTCCAGTTAATCCCTCACTGTCCCGGTAGCAATGTATTACGCTCCTTCCGGCGAACGCGAGCAGCACGCCCCCAGGATTTTTCGGGAGTCCGGCGGTGGGGTCCTCGGGCAGGGGGCGGTCTTCCAAACCGGCAGATGGGCCGACCTCGGGACCGACCTTGGCCATGCCCACCAAAATCCTCAAAGTTCAACCCTTTTTCAGGCACTTTGCTCGCTGTCCGCCGTCACGGCCCGGTCCCAATATATCCTACAGAAGTCAAATATATGGGCATTGGGCCTCTGCACATTTGGACCACAGGACCCGCCCCGTCCCAGTCCCAATAGACTATATGGACGTCAAATACATTGTAATCGGGACATCATCCGATCGGACCCCAAACGGGCCAGGGAGTTGCCCCCAACCCCCTGATCGCCCTCTAGCGCCCCCCGGCGGGCCCGGCCGGCATCGACCCGGACATCCTCCAACAGCTTTTGCCTTCGGTCCCCAGGGTCCCCGCTCAGAGGCCGGCCGGGCCCGCGACCCATCCGGCTCTACTACCCTGGTGGGCGGAGTCATGGCCGTCCCAGTCCCAATACATTCAATGGCCGTCAAATATACTGAAATTGGGACATCGCCCGTTTGGCCCCAAAATAGGGTGCTCAAGCCCCCATGACCCACCGATCACCCTCTAGTGCCCCCCGGGCAACTTGGACAATGTTGGCGCAAACTTCCTATAATTGCCACCGTCTTCAGTCTGTGGGATCCCTCCCCCAAGTACTGCAAGATGCACCTATCCGTTCGGCACTACCCTCCTCTGTCGGTGGAGTTACGAGCATCCCAATTGCAATATATTCCATTGATTTTTCATATATGGGTTTTGGGAGGTCTCCTTTTCAGCCTGAACCCTCATCGAGCACTTAAAGTTTCAGTGTCCAAAAGCAATATATTTTGAAGGCATTCAGTATATTGGAAATGGGATGCCCGTCAAATATATTGCAATTGGGATTAAAAATATATTGCAAGTGGGATGACATTCTATATCAATAAGAAAATATATAGCAAGTTGGATTCAAAACATATTGCAACTGGCATGACATTCTATTGCATTAAATATACTGCAAGTGGGATACAAATTATATTGCAACTGGGATGACTTTCTGTATGATTAAATATACCGTATTTTTCGGGGTATAAAGCGCACCGGGTTATAAGGTGCGATATCAATGATCGACTTCTAACGGGTCTATTTTCATACATAAAGCGCACCGGGTTATAAGGCGCATGAAATTAAACAAAACTCTTAAGTTCCTTCGGAAACTCAGCTTGGTCTTCTTTACCTGGCGCAGAGCGTCTTCTTGCTTCCTCCACTTCCGTACCATTGATTCGTTAATGTTGAATTCTCTCGTAGCTGCTCTATTTCCATGTTGGACTGATAGTGTTGAGTTTGAAATCCGCTTCGAAAACGAATGAATGAATGAATGCACATACCCTAATGTTGAAGCACAGATCGTATTACTCCACAGTGTTCCTGACTACGGTTTCCGTAAGCTTCGTAACTTACCAAGGCCGTGCTAAAACATTTTGACAGATTTATGAGCGCAGTGTACCATCTACAATCAGTTCTAGGTCAGAAAGTACAATCAGAATTAATTCATACATTAGGTAAATTGCATTTTAAGGCAATTTTTGAGAAAGTTAAAGGATTTTAAGTGCGTCTTATGGTCCGAAAAATACGGTATTGCAATTGGGATTCAAAATATTTTGCAAGTGGGATGACATTCTATATCGTTAAAAATATTTCAAGTGGTATTCAAAATATATTGCAACTGGGATGACATACTATATCATTTAAAATATTGCAAGTGGGATTCAAAATATATTGCAAGTGGGATGACATTCTATTATGTTAATTAAATATATTGCAAGTGGGATTCAAAATATATTGCAACTGGGATGACATTCTATTTGAGTAGTACAGGTTTAGCTGCTTGGCATCTCTGCCTGTCGCACCTCCTCCAGTGCACTTTGAGGTCAGCTGCAGGGTCGTCAGCTGGTGCCACCGTTCACTGATGTTTCGCCCCCTAGCCAGGACACCTCGCGGTGGGGGGGCAGTGGTTTTGGGGACGTCTCCCCACGCCACTCCCTGCAACTGACCTCATTGCGGTGTTGAGCCCCAACTGCTATCCTTCCTCCGCAGCCATATCCAGAAACTCGCTTTCTCGGCCTCTTCTGCCAACTCCTTGGTTGCCGTCTTCAGGCTTGCTCCGGTCATTCCCACAGCACGGAGTAGTCGCACTGCAGACCCCCCCGCGAAGCCCCTGCATCCAACCTCCACAGGGTGAATGGCCACGGCCCAGCCTTCGCCTCTACACTCCTGTGCCAGGTCGTTGTACTTGGACCGCTTGAACTCATGTGCTACTGGTATTCCCTCCTCCCAGGGCACAGTCAGCTCAATGATGAGGGCTTTCTTGGCGGCCGTGGACCACATTACAACGTCGGGTCTTTGCGTCGTCTGTGTTATTTCAGTTGGGAAAATGAGCTTTCTGTCCAAGTCGACACGCATCTCCCAGCTCTTGCCATGGCTTAGCAGACATACTGATTTTCCCGCCGCTGTCTTCTGCCCTACCTCTCCTGGCTTGATAAAGGCAATGTTTGGTTCTGACGAGCTGTTCGCCTCGACCCTGCACTTCTCCAACAGCTCTGCCAACTTCCTCAGCACCTGACTGTGCCTCCACCAGTAGCGCCCCTGCGTCAGGGCAACGCTGCACCCTGAGAGAATGTGCCCTTCACTGCTTCATCTCTGGCCTCCCTCAGCTCAAGGACAAGGCGAGTCTTCTCCTGTCTGTATCCTGTGCTGATGGACTTCAGAGGAAGTTGCAGGACGCTCTTGCCAAAGAGGCCGGTGTCTGAGAAACAGTGAGGCAGGCCCAACCACTTCCTGATGTACCTGTTTGAGATGCCGTCCAGCTTACTGGTCATGGACGATGGGATTTCTCCCACTTTCAGTGGCCACATCACCCGGTGGAAGAGAGTGACCTGGTAACACCACACCTTCAGCTTCCCAGGAAGTTGGCTACTATCGATCCTGGCAAGGCCCTCTCTTAACTGTTTCTGTACCATCCTCCCCATCTGCCTGTCCGAGCACTCTGATGTATACTCCCTCCCGAGACTTCGGATGGGCTGTTCTGCTAGGAGCGGGATCTTCTCTCCTACTGCTGTAAAGACAGTCCTGTCGTCCCTCACCCCTTTCCTGATTGAAAGGCTCCTGGACTTGGCTGCCTTGATTTTCATCCTTGCCCAGGCTATCAGTTCATCGAAGCGCTTAAGGAGTCGTGCTGTACATGGGGCAGTTTGTAAGATGCCTGTTACATCATCCATGTACCCTCTGAGTGCGGGGAGTCTTCCCCCTAATGGGAATTTTAGACCTCTGGCCACCTGCCTTGCTCCGATGAGTAATACCTCGTACGCCGCCACAAAGAGAATGGGTGATATGGAGCAGCCCATGGCAATTCCGACCTCCAGTCGCTGCCATCCCGTCATGATATCCTCTACTGCGAAACACATGTGGAAGTTGTCTAAATACTTGCCGATGATGTCTCTGATGCATCCAGGAACGTGGAAGAACTCCAGAGCAAACTCTACTAGCTTGTGTGGTACTGAGCCGTAGGCATTTGCCAAGTCGAGCCATACCACGTGTAGGTTGCCCTTCTCCCTTTTGGCACGCTGTATTTGCTCCCAAATCACGGATGCATGCTCGACACAACCCGGAAAGCCTGGCAGCCCACCTTTCTGACAACTTGTGTCGATGTAGCGGTTTTCGCTGAGGAAGCCGACCATCCTTCTGGACAGGACTGAGAAAAAGATTTTCCCTTCCACGTTCAGCAAGGCAATCGGCCTAAACTGGCTGATGTTGGTGGAATTTTGCTCCTTAGGGATGAAAATTCCAACGGCCTCTTGCCACTCCGCTGGGATGGTTTGCTTCTTCCACACAGTGCGCATGAGCTTCCACAAGATCTTTAACACCTGTGGACAGTTCTTATACATCCTGTAAGTCAGCCAATTTGGTCCTGGGGCTGAGGCTGACCTTGCCCTTCTGAGGACCTCTTCAACCTCACTCAGCCTGGGTAGGGAAGTGTCGAACGGAGTCTTTGGAGAGTCTGGACGTGGCACATATCCTGGTGAGCCAAGTGGTGTATCTTTGGCCGCGTCTGTGTACTGGCCAGCTTGCCGTTTCGCTTCTCGTCCAACAGCTGACGGGCGTAACGGAAGAGATCTTTAAAGAAGTCTTTCCTTTCCTTCTCCTTCCGTTTCCGGCACCTCCTGAGTCTCTCTGCCCGACGTAGCTTGGCAAGCCTCTGCTTGAGGTCGTCCCATAGTGCCTTGAGGCCTTCTTTTTCCTCTGGGGCTGCTTTCCTCCACCTTTTTCGCAGCTGGCGCCTATTGGATACGAGCTCCTTGATGTATCTCTCCCTCCGTCCTTTCTGTCTCTGGGCTGTGACTCTCTTTGTCCCGCACACTCCAAACCTCTCTTTGCACTCCTCATAGCTGATATTGCTCAGCAAGGTTAGTTTGCGCTCAACCGTTCCTCGCAGGGAGTGCTCCAGCACTTCTTTCAGATAATCATCGAGTTTGCGCCACTCGTCTTGGTTTTCCGCCCTTGGCCACTTGATCTTTGCACGCCTTTCTGGATGTTTGCGCGAGCTCACTGGCTGTGTGACTCTCAGGGGGACATTGCGAACATCACTCTCGAGAGCTGCCTCCATCTCCTCTCCTACATTCACTGAGGTTACCTTCTCAGCATTACTGGGTCCTGTTGCACTATGGTTTGTCACCTGGCTTTGGGTCCCTTCCGTCTCACCTGCCGAAGCAGTGCGGTCATGCTGGTTGGGAGTCCTCCCACACTTCATTCTCCCTTGATGGATACGCAGCCCTTTGAATGACGTCACCTTCTGCCACCCACATGTACACTTCCGGAGAAACTTCTCGTTGTCCTTATTCATTCCATTCGTCACCGTTTGATCCGTCAAAGTAGGCCCATCTACCATCCCGCCTCTCGGAGGGCCTTCAGGTTGTCTTCTCTCAAGTCTATTCATAGTCAGTTTGAAAGTGCTTCCTCTGTGGAAGCTGGTGGGTTACGGTGACTAGCCGCCCACCCCTAGGTGCGGTCTCTCCCGCCGTCCACCGGTCTTCCCCTATTGCCCACCAGACTTTCCTGGCTGCCAACTGCTCATTCACAGTAGTCGCTGGTTCCCCAGAAATGACATTGAGTAGTACAGGTTTAGCTGCTTGGCATCTCTGCCTGTCGCACCTCCTCCAGTGCACTTTGAGGTCAGCTGCAGGGTCGTTAGCTGGTGCCACCGTTCACTGATGTTTCGCCCCCTAGCCAGGACACCCCCAGTGGGGGGGGCAGTGGTTTTTGTGGGGACGTCTCCCCACGCCACTCCCTGCAACTGACCTCATTGTTAAGCCCCAACTGCTATCCTTCCTCCGCAGCCATATCCAGAAACTCGCCTTCTCGGCTTCTTCCGCCAACTCCTTGGTTGCCCTCTTCAGGCTTGCTCCGGTCATTCCCACAGCACGGAGCAGTTGGACTGCAGACCCCCCCGCGAAGCCCCTGCATCCAACCTCCACAGGGTGAATGGTCGCGGCCCAGCCTCCGCCTCTACACTCCTGTGCCAGGTCATTGTACTTGGACCACTTGAACTCATGTGCTACTGGTATTCCCTCCTCCCAGGGCACAGTCAGTTCAATGATGAGGACTTTCTTGGCGGCCATGGACCACATTACAACGTCAGGTCTTTGCGTCGTCTGTGTTATCTCAGTTGGGAAAATGAGCTTTCTGTCCAAGTCGACACGCATCTCCCAGCTCTTGCCGGGGCTTAGCAGACATACTGATTTTCCTGCAGCTGTCTTCTGCCCTACCTCTCCTGGCTTGATATTTGGCCACTGGAGTTGAGACGAGCTGTTCGCTGCACCCTGCACTTCTCCAACAGCTCTGCCAACTTCCTCAGCACCTGATTGTGCCTCCACCGGAAGCGCCCCTACGTCAGGGCAACACTGCACCCTGAGAGAATGTGCTGGACGCCTGCATTGACTTTGCTGCACAAGGGGCACTTGCCCTCGCTTCCGAACCATTGGGCGAGGTTTCGAGGGCATGGAAGGGTGTCGTATGCTGCCCTCAGGAGGAAACTGAGCCATGACTGTGGGGTTCGCCAGATGTCGGCCCACGTTACGACTCTGTGGATGGTATTCTCCCAACGAGTCCAAGCTCCCCATTTCCCCTGGGACACCGCCTTGATGAGGTAGTGGTCCTGCACCACTTGCGAGACCTCTTCCACTACCATGGTCTTCCTCTGCTCCCTTGTGGCTTTGGACCACAACTGGGTTGGTTGCCCCCAACCCAGCCCTGCCCGACTGACTTGGACTCTTCCAAGGATCTCCTTATGTTGCAGCCTGGAGACCGCTTGTTCCACTTCGTCTTGGGCCATCCACTTTCGCCCAGTACGGACGGTCACTGCTGCTCCTTTCAATGCTTCATTTCTGGCCTCCCTCAGCTCAAGGACAAGGCGAGTCTTCTCCTGTCTGTATCCTGTGCTGATGGACTTCAGAGGAGGTTGCAGGACGCTCTTACCAAAGAGGCCGGTGTCTGAGAAACAGTGAGGTAGGCCCAACCACTTCCTGATGTACCTGTTCGAGATGCCGTCCAGCCTACTGGTCATGGACGATGGGATTTCTGTAATTTTCATGATAGGTACACTTCAACTATGAGAGACAAAATGAGGGGAAAAAATCCAGGAAATCACATTGTAAGATTTTTAAATAACTTAATTGTAAATTATGGTGGAAAATAAGTATTTAGTCAATAACAAAAGTTCAACTCAATACTTGGTAACATAACCTTTGTTGGCAATGACAGAGGTCAAACGTTTCCTGTAAGTCTTCACCAGGTTTGCACAGACTGTAGCTGGTATTTTTTCCCATTCCTGCATGCAAATCTCCTCGAGAGCAGTGATGTTTTGGGGCAACACGAACCTTCAACTCCCTCCACAAATTTTCTATGGGGTTGAGGTCTGGAGACTATCTAGGCCACTCAAGGACCTTGAAATGCTTTTTACGCAGCCACTCCTTCGTTGCCCGAGCGGTGTGTTTGGGATCATTGTCATGCTGGAAGACCCAGCCACGTTCCATCTCCAATGCTCTCACTGATGGAAGGAGGTTTTGGCTTAAAGTCTCACGATACCCCGTTCATTCTTCCCTTAACACGGATCAGCCGTCCTGTCCCCTTTGCAGAAAAACAGCCCCAAAGCATGATGTTTCCACCCCCATGCTTCACAGTAGGTATGGTGTTCTTGGGATGCAACTCAACGAGTTGAGTTTTTACCAAAAAGTTCTATTTTGGTTTCATCTGACCACATAATATTCTCCCAATTCTCTTCGGTGATCATCCATATGCTCTCTGTCAAAACTTCAGACAGGCCTGGACATGTACTGGCTTGAAGCAGGGGGATACACCTGGCACTGCAGGATCTGAGTCCCTCTCGGCGTAGTGTGTTACTGATGCTAGCCTTTGTTACTTTGGTCCCAGCTCTCTGCAGGTCATTCATCAGGTCCCTTCGTGTAGTTCTGGGATTTTTGCTCACCGTTCTCATGATCATTTTGACCCCACGGGATGAGATCTTGTGTGGGGCCCCAGATCAAGGGAGGTTATCAAATGGTCTTGTATGGCTTCCATTTTCTTACAATTGCTCCCACAGTAGAGTTATTGACACCAACCTGCTTGCCTATTGTAGATTCACTATTCCCAGCCTCGTGCAGGTCTACAAATTTTCTTCCTGGTGCCCTTCGACAGCTCTTTGGTCTTGGCCATGGTTGAGTTTGGGAGTCTGACTGTCTGAGGCTGTGGAAAGGTGTCTTTTTATACAGATAAGGAGGTCAAAACAGGTGCCAGTAATACAGGTAAACGAGTGGAGGACAGAAGAGCTTCATAAAGAAAAAGTTACAGGTCTGTGAGAGCCAGAAATCTTGCTTGTTTGTGGGTGACCAAATACTTATTTCCACTATGATTTACAATTTAATTCTTTAAAAATCCTACAATGTGATTTCCTGGATTTTTTTTTCTCATTTTGTTTCTCATAGTTGAAGAGTAGCTATGATGAAAATTACAGACCTCTCTCATCTTACTAAGTAGGAGAACTTGCACAATCAGTGACTGACTAAATACTTTTTTGCCATATATATATATATATATATATATATATATATATGCATGAGGATAACCGGGCTATAAATACCTGCAGAGTGTGCAATGAGATTCATAGATTGAGAAGAGGTGGTATACTGCAGTGACTGTCTCACTCGGTTTGTGAAAAATGGGTCACAAAGCAGATGTTAATGATTGGTAAAAAGGAGTGATGGCATTTGGGCATGCCAAAAACCGTAGTGTGAAGGAATAGTACCTGTTTCGAAGCCTATGGTTGTACAGGTCTACCAGCAGTCGGGAAAATCTCAGTCTAAAGGAAATTCTTGTCAGAATTGCGTCCGAAAGACTAAATTATTAAGTACTTAAGTGTTTGAATGAGTTTTAATGCTTGTTGCAGTATATATCTGCTTCTCTTTTGTTTATATTTTGGAGATTTGACCAAAATTAGTTTTAGAAAATCCACAGAAAGTCATTAGTAACCAGATAAATAAGGTGAACAGGAGTAAAGAAGCTACAGTCATTAATGTCCGCAAAACTTCCTTGAAACCTGTCTTTCTCCATGGTTAGCAATATTTAATTATTATCTTTACACATTTTTTAAATGTCATAGCAGAAATGTATAGTGTCACATTTTATGCTTGGAAACATTCTGATGTAACGTGGTGTACTTCTATTTACCGGTTTCGTTTAGTATGTAATTTAGCATTTTTATTTCTGAAAAACAGAGAATGAGAACTGGTTGGAGTTAGTAAATGCAGGAGCAATGCAAAAAATGCAGAAGGCATAGGGAGAAATGCAATGAGGAGGAACAGATGGACTTAGTCGGATTAAATGAATCTGGGTAGGCTGGAAAAAAAGTCATTGAAGGAGCTATTCCAGAGTAAGAATAAGGGAGAAAGCTCAAACCGGAGTCATACAGGGTGATTTAAACACAGTTGGTGATACTTTGGAGGTTAGTTGTTTTTGGTATTAATATATTATTAATTACAAAGGTGGGTAGTAGCACAGAGCATTTACTCTGGTACATTTACTTAAGTAACCTTTTAAATGTACTTCTAGGGGTTATTTTAATTTGTGATTTTTTATTTTCTCTTGAGTACATTTGTAAGGAAAAAATACACATTTACTCCATCACTTTTAATTTTTGTTCTTTAGGTCATAGGTTTTCTATGGCTGAATTTCTGTTGTCTAAATGTGACCTGAATTCCTGTCTGTTTACAATTATTTACCGCATATGTGGAGTACATGCCGAGGGTTTAGGGTCAGACCTGCAGATTACATATTATAAATTATGGTGGGAAATATATCAATTGAATGTAAAATACAAAATTGTATAATAAGACGATATATCTGTGTATGGGTTTCTTTGACTAAGATTGCAACAGATTTCTCCTCCCTGTGCTTGTGTTTTTTGTGCCTGTCTAATGATAAAGGCTTGTCAATACTTGTGTATATATAGTCAAATACTAAAACTTTAAAATTTAGAAACATGTCACACTCAAAGTGAGTCAGATTTTAAGCCAGATAACTTTTTTAGGTACATCTTGCTAGTACCAGGTTGGACACACTTTTGATTTCAGAACTGCCTTAATTATTCGTGGCATAGATTCAGCAAGGTGCTGGAAACAGTCCTCTGATATGCTGGTGCGTATTGACATGATAACATCATGCAGTCGGCAGTTGCTGCAGATTTGTTAGCTGCACATCAAAGAGACAGGTCTCCTGTTCCAAAACATGTCAAAGATGCCCTATTGGATTGACATCTGGTGACTGTGCAGGCCATTTGAGTACAATGAACTCATTGTCCTGTTCAAGACTGTGGTAGTTTAGTGGTTAAGGTCCTGGACTATGGACCAGAAGGTCCAGGGTTCAAATGCCACCTCTGCCACCACTGTTGGGTCCTTGAGCAAGGCCCTTAACCTACAACTGCTTGGATTGTAAGACTGTATCAATTGTAAGTCACTCTTGATAAAGACGTCTGCTAAATGCTGTAAATGTAAGAAAACAGCGTGGGATGACTTGAGCTTTGGGTCACAGCATGTACAGGATGGCTACACTGTGGCAACAATACTCAGGTAGGCTGTGGTGTTTAAATGTTCAGTTTGTATTAAGGAGCACAAATGTGCCCAGAAAATATAACCCACACCATAACACCGTGATGCATAAGGCCTGATGGATCCATTCTTTCATGTTGTTTACAATATGTTCTTAAGTGAACTTTTGCGGCTGAGGCCCATCTGCTTCAAGCTTTGATGTGTTATGCTTTCAGAGATGCTATTTTGCATACCATGGTTGTAATGAGTTACTTGAGTTACTGTTGCATTTCTATCAGCTCAAACCAGTCTATCCATTCTCCTCTGGTGTCAGTATCAGCTGCTCACTGGATTTTCTCTCTTTTTTGTACCATTCTCTGCAAACCCTAGAGATGGCTGTGTATGAAAATCCCAGTAGTAGATTTAGGAGTTTCTGAAATAACAGTTGTGTGAAATAACAGCCATGCCATGATCATGTTACTTCTTCCCCACCTTCTTCTTCTGATCACCTTTCTTCCCCATTCTGATGCTTGTTGAACTTCAAGCAGGTCATCTTGAATATGTCTACATGCTTAAATGAATGGGGTTTCTGGTGTACCTAATGAAGTGTCTGTGTGTATATTAGTGGTATCAAACAATTTAATTATTTAATTATGTTAATCACACCAATTTGATCATATTAATTGCAATTAATCACATTTTGTCTTGCCTGTATTTGACACTAAAGAAATGAGTTTTCTTAAAAAAAATAATAAAAAAAGTAGTACACAGCAATACAAGTAGACAATATAAGCTTCAACAGAATTGCTTTCATTACGGTAATATACGCAAGCTTTTATTCTTGCTTGATTTTCCCCCACCCTTCTTAATGTCCATCTAACTTTCTGAATACTTCTAGTATAGTAATATAATACATATATATGTTGAACAGTAAATATGTAGATTATTCAGGGCCCAAGCTAAAAAAAGCTGAAGCCTGTTCTCGTCCCAGCACATCTGTCTTCATGTCCTGTGTCTGGTTAAATCCTCTGTTTATCTTCCATATCTTGGAAGGATTCTGATCTCTGATACTAAGATTATTTTTTTCTTTCTTGGTCTACTGTTTACCCCTCTCTGTTTACACTCCCCCTCCCCTATCTCATCCTGGCCCTCAGAATACTAATCTGTCTTTCTCTGATAGCTATCTACTTGTGTTGTGCAAATATGTAATGAGACCTTCTCATATCATCAAATGTTAACCCACATCTAACATTAAATTATAAAGTATTTTTATTATTGATGTGCTTTGGAGATTGTACAGTATTTTTATTCACATCCATTCAAACTTGTACTTGTACTGCTTGGTTTTGGCGCTCAATGCCATTATTTCAGGAGGCAACAACAGTGTCCCTGTGCTCTTCTCGCCTCTCTGTCTTTTTCTACCCATTAGTTTTCCAGTCCATTATGTTGAAACAGATGTCCAGACGAAGTCGCTCCCTATTATCCCTTTCTCTAACCTCACTGGCTCTAGCTCTTTCTGTGCTGGCTTTCTGCACATCCTACTGGTGTGAGGGAACACACAAGGTGGTGAAACCCCTCTGCTTGTCACCTGTCAAAATGAAGAACTGTGGCAAGAACAACAGTCAACCCTATACCACAGGTAAGATTGAAGTTGGCATGTTTCTTTTCATTCCATATCAAGATTTGTTGTAAATCTATAAAATTCAACTAAACCAAATTAAGATAAGGACATATAACTGTATTAATAATGACAGCTGATAATCAATTACTATTAAGTTATTTAGACGCATGACTTTAAATACATTCTTCAAGTGTTGTACATATTTGTATATCTGACACTATATTCTATGTATATATATGTATATCAATACTATATGCTTTAAATAACACGCATTAGTCCATTTCTTGCATTGGACAAAAACATTTTTCAAAATTGCATGTTTCCACATTGGCAAAAGTAAAACATGGAATATTAAAAACTTATGAATATTTATGATATCTTCCCTATGTTATGACAGATCATACCTTTTTATGATCAGATTATACCATTTATTTTACACATTATTATATCGAAAAGATACATTTGATCATCCAAATTGTATAAAATGTATATTGGCCATACTCATTGCTAACTGGTTTATAACATAAAGTATAGAAAGTATTGAATCTCAACAGACTGTGCTCAATACCTCATTTACTCTACATTGTCCATAAAGAAATTGTTCCATATTCTGATGAAGTACTTGGTTGTATGCCTTTGAGATGAATTGGAATGCAAATTGTAAAGTTCAGCTTATTATCCAGTATCAGTGACTGACCTCACAGTTGTGTTCCAAAATCTGGTGGAAGGCCTTCTCTGAAGAGTGAAAGCAAAGGGGGGACAAACTCCGTACAACCATGCTAACCATATTTTTGGTGTGATGTGTATGGCACTTGTTCCAATGCTGAGCAACAGTGGGTCAATACACGCCTCTGGTGAGGTGTGGTCTGTCAGTTGCACAGAGAGAGACAGAGAGAGACAGAAAGAGACAGAGAGAGAGAGATAGAGAGAGACATGTGTGCTGTTTAAATGTGAATACACTGGAAGAGTTAATGTATTTTTTCCTGTATTCACCCAATTCTTCACTCTTACCACTACAAACCCCAACACAGAGAGCCCTACACCAGAGCCCAAAAAGTCTGAATCCAATGTGACAATGTCCCCAAAGCAGAAGGAGGAGGAAGCTCAAATGAGGGCAAGAAAACTGGCCAATGCAGTCCACTATATCTGGGAGACCGGAGAAGACAAATACATGCTTAGATATTTTCACACTGGTTTCTGGCAGTCTTGTGAAAAGCACCATGATGGTGAAGGTAAGCTTATTTTTATGTGTTTTGCAGGGGTCTTTTTTTTCTCCAGAAAAACATAAAAGGTCACTAGCTCGTCATAATCATTACAAGTATATCCAGATCCATATGAGTTGTTAGTTAATACACATCATCAGTAAAAAGCTAATGGATATGAAGTTTGGAATGACATCATGGGGTGTAGACTTCTAAATAGATGGTTACTGCCTAAAAATAAGTGGGAAGAATCCTGGCATTTTTATGTCACTTCTTTCTGTATACATCTTTGACAAAAAATGGAACAAATGCTAGTGTTAAATATTTAGGCTAATAGGTTTATTTTAAGTTGTAGGACGTTTACAATCAATCTAACATACCTAATAATTCTGCTTAGTATAAAACCAAAAGAAGTAACATTATCCCACACTTTCAGTACAACATTAGGGCTTGTACTTTGCCCAAGGCATACCGGTCTAACAAGTAAGCATCTGACGCTGTGAATGTAAACAGAAACAGTACAATAGTGCCCTACCAAAGACACTGGAGCTTGATTTCACAGATCTGTTTTGTCAAAAAGCACATATTTCTTCTAAAAATTAAGGCTACATTTCACTGCAGCTATTAAATAATACATATTTATTACTTGACTGCCTTGGGAATCAACACTTGATTGTCTCCATTGACTTAGTGCTCTTTATGGACATAAACAGAACTTCATCATTTAGCTGATGATTGTATAAATAATTTGATACTTCTGCCAGTACCCATATTTGGACTGTCAGTCCAAGCTCCTGTTCTACAAATACTCCATAAAGCTAAGCTAAGATGCATGGTACTTAAAACCATGAGTTTTACCTTGTAATCACATTCTACATGGCAGATTCAAATTCAATCAAATTCTACATTCTACATGGTAACTCAGATGCTAGAAACTGTAACTGCTCCTTAGGTTATGTTAATCAATTAGTGACCAAAATATTTTCTCAAGTTAAAGCAACAACTCATTTTACTGCATTTCGTTTCAAAGTGACAATTAAACAGAAAAAGGTTGAGTACACTTTTTTCGTGTCCATTAATTTGGTAGGATCTTATTCATGAGAGTAATCAGTTGAGTTTTCAAAATAAATAAATAAAAATAAAAAACGAGCATGTGCTGACCTCCCAATGCTTTTCTTAGAAATCTTTGTAGTTTTATCCAAAAAATATTTTGGCTAAACAAAAAACACAACAAAAACCTATTGATAAAATTTACTTGTAATCCGATTACACCCAGATCTCTGCAGTTATCTGATTATTTCGAGTGGTCATGTATACAGCATACTCTAGAAATCTAGAAATCAGATAAAGAAATCCGATAAGAAAGTTGGATTTTCCCCAGTAATTGGATTACTCATAGCATGTATACCAGTTACCTGTTTATAATCTGTGTTTTCAGACTGTGCATGTGCGTGAGCCTTCCCCCGCAGTTGCCATGTCCACATATTCTAAAGACTTGTCTTTATTTGGCCCCTTTTTTAATTAAATGCGCCATGGAATTAAAGGCAGCGAAATTAATAATTTGATCATTTCATTTTAAAGTTTGAAGTTTAAGTCACATATTTCTATGAAATTATTGGCTGGTTGCAAAGTAGAAGTACATTGCCTGAGTCATGTAAACCTGGATGTTTCCCATTATCTGATTACTCAAGTGCATGTATACTCCTTGATCGGAAATTCTGATTTTCTGCAGTTATCGGTTATTTTCTGCAGTTATTAGGTGCATGTAAACGCACTAACTTGGGAGCTTTAATATTAAACCTCAGTGTGATTTTTCTTCCAGGGGAAAAATGTCGAAGTTTTATCGAACTGACTCCTGGAGAAACGCAAGGTAAACACATACAAAGCAAATGTTATGTGATTCAAACTATATATAAAATACCACAGATCCATGCCCTTGTAAATTCACCCATAGATTATACTTTATGTCATAATTAAGCTTATGACATGCATGTAGTAGACCATCAGCAATTTACATGCTAAGTTGATGTGTATATTTCTCCAGGGGTTCTTTGGTTGTCCTTATTCTCAGAGTTCATGTATATCACTCTGCTGGCAATGGGATTCCTCATGATGTGGGTGGAATTGCTGTTACTTTGCTTAAACAAGGACATGTTTGCACTCAAGATTAATGCCTTTGCTGCCATCTGCACTGTTCTGTCAGGTGAGGGATTACAGATTTACATTAACTTCTTATTAACTCTCATTAACTCGTTATAGTCACTGAACAGTGGATAATGGTGGCAAATGTCTGACATCTGATTCTTATTTTCTGTTTCCAATGTATATGTTATCCTCCCTGCTTCAGGAATGATGGGTATGGTGGCACATATGATGTACACTACTGTATTCCAGTTGACTGTGAGCATTGGCCCTAAGGACTGGAGACCGCAGACCTGGGACTATGGCTGGTCATTTGCGTAAGCCTTTACCTTTTATAGCTCCTTCCTGTTGAAGCATTTTTATTTGTAATGTTTTCAGTTCAGTTTCATCCTGAACCTATGCTCTGTATTCCCAGTCTGGCCTGGATTTCTTTCAGCTGCTGCATGGCCGCTGCTGTGTTCACCCTCAACTCATATACCAAAACAGTGATTGAGATGAAGCACCGCGCACGTATCCGTCTTGAGGAGGCCCGTGCTACCAGCCATGCTCCCCTTTACAATGATGTTGTCACTGTTGGTGCCAGTGGCTGCATCTACTCCATCAACCAACCTGTTCAGTGCTGCCAGCAGGAGACACTGACTGATACCTCTTGGCCCAGTGGGGAGCAGAGCCTGACAGGGTTGATGGAAGGAATGAACCACTGTGGACTGGTACTGGTGGGAAGGTGTGGGAGACAGGGATGTGAGGACTGTGAGAGAGAGATGGACAAAATGAGGAACGAATTGGCAAGAGAAAACAGAGAAGGAGATGATGAAGTATGCTGATGAGTGGATAGAGGACAAGGTATCAAATGACAGTCCTAAGAAGGAAACGCAAATTTATATATATATATATATATATATATATATATATATATATATATATAAAACATTGTGTCTGTTGTTGTTTTTAGCTACAAGTCCAAAAGCCAGTGTCTGTCATGGTATGGGGTTATGTCACTGCAAATATAGTTTACACTCCTGTGACGGTAGCAAGTGGCACAGTGGCGCAGAGGTTAGTGTGGTTGCCTCACAGCACCAGCATCCTGGTTCGATCCTGATCTTGGACTTTGCCTGTGTGGAGTTTGCATGTTCTCCCTGTGTCTGTATGGGTTTACTCCAGGTGCCCTGGTTTCCTTCCACAGTCCAAAGACATGTTAGGTTAGTTAATTATGCTTAATTGGCTGAATTGAAGAAAAGTACACTGAGGTTTTAGAGCAACATTAGCTGCCTTCAAGACTACATCTGTTCCAGGGACGTCCATTCATTTTTCAACAAGACAATGCAAAACCATATGCTTCA
Source organism: Ancistrus triradiatus (assembly GCA_025084515.1). NCBI lineage: Eukaryota > Metazoa > Chordata > Actinopteri > Siluriformes > Loricariidae > Ancistrus > Ancistrus triradiatus. The sequence continues at coordinate 115,418 of JAJAGP010001328.1, forward strand.
CACATTACAAAGGCATGGCTGCTGAACAAGAGGGTACGAGTACTGGACTGACCTTCTTGCAGTCGTGACCTGTCCCCAATAGAGAAAGGGTGAAGAATTTTGAAAAACAAAATGCGACAATGACAACCCAGTACTGTTGCACACCTTAAGACGTATTTACAGGAAGAATAGCACTTGAAACACTTCATCACTTGCTATCCTTGGTGCAAAAATGTCTTAAGTGTTGTGAGAAAAGATGGAAATATTACAATAAAGTAAATGCTTTACAATCCCAACTTATTTTGGAATGTGTTGTAGCCCTGAAACACAGGCATGGGTTTTATTAACAAATTAAATGAAGTTGACCAAACAAAACATGGAATAGCTTTCATACTGTCTGCAATGAAATAAAAGTCAAAGTGATTGTAAGAAACATTGCATTTTTATTTGGATTTTCTGTACTGTCCCATTTTTTTATGATTTGAGGATGTAGAAACAAATTAATGAATGAATAGTAACAGTGCAGACACGTCAGTACCACATTTAGCTCTGCAATGGACTGGCATGACGTCCAGGACATGATTCTGCCCGTTTCCAGTGAATTCTGGGATAAGCTCTGGTAACCTTCATAACATTGACCAAAATAAGCAGTGTTTAAAATGGCATGTCACTCTGCTGACTTTTTTTAGTATACAAGTACACACTCCAACTCTACTAGAGGTGGAGTTATTTACATCCCAGCTAAAAAAAAAAAACACGTCCCGAGGACATCCCCGGAACCAACATTGCAAACGCTCTTGTATTCTAGCAACCGAGAGAGGCAGTACAGACAGGTATGACTTATGAGTCCTGGACCTGCAATAATTCCAACAACAATGTGGCTTAATCCACTATGCTGAGCTACCAGAATACAAAAATGGTACAACACTAGACTATGGAATGCACATAATAATTATACTAGCTATGGCAAGGTAAAATGTTCCCAACCAACAAAAGTATACAGTATTCTTCACACTGCTGGAACATACATCCACAGAGCTGCTGCACAAACTGTGAAATCATTAGTAATGTTTTATTGAAAAATTATGCCTTTTAAGATGGCTCTTTTAGGTGAACAGAACTGATATGACTAACTGAAAAGAAATGGGATGGCTAGCTCTACACAGCAGTTAAATTCAAACTCTAATTCATTTGACATGTTCCTCCGACGGTTCAGAAGGAGACCAACAAAAGTAGTTCATGGTTAATGCTTATTTCTGTGTCACATTCATATAAACTTTGCATACAATTTTTTTTCTTAACAAATATTTCATTACACAGTGCAATTATTCTGTCGAAAAGACATTAATTTTGTAATCAAATCCGTGCACTCTGTCAGCATATTTGTATATATATAATATACCTCAGAAAACTGCTAAACCGTGTTCATGGTTCCATTGAAAAACCACAAGAGGGCAGTGCTATTCATGCTACTCCAACGCTCTCATTTGCAGTACCATGCTGAGGTCTTTAATGCTAGCGCTTTGCTACCAACATCCTAAAGTGATTTTGACGCAGATCCTAGGGCTATACAAACAGTGCACGTTGCATAGGGATTCTTACAGAGCAAGAATAAATGTATTTAAATTATATAATGTACAATTTTCAAAGAGCACAAGCTTCCACAAACATGCCACCACACCACTAATAAGACACAGTGTGGTTGTGTGGTGTGTTGAGGAGTGATAATCTTCTTAGTTATTATGTGTTTTTGAGAGTTTTTACAATAATAAAAGACAGAGTGTTGGGAAAGAGTGGGTCCAGAGCTATCGCAGATTTCAGTGAAGCAAGGCAAATGGGCTCCCAGTGTGGGATTCATCACAGTACCCCCTAAGTCTACCAGCCAACTTTCATGTTGCATCACCAGCAAGGGGTTCAAATCCAAGTTTGCAGGACCTGCTGTTCCATTGTGTGCAATGAAGTGTGTTCATTGTGTCAATAAAATACAGTCAACAACTGCTATATAAATGTACAGTATCAGAGTGTGGATATTCAGATAGGTATATTCTTTATTACTCACGTGAAAATCACTAGTTCATTTCAATAGATACAAAACCCCAACACTTTCAGTGATGTCAGCATAACATTGTGATGCAGGAGCTTTCTGATTGGTCCTGATGCCTGCCTGTTTTTTGAGCATGATGGCTGGGTTTCCTCCCATAGTCCAAATACATGTAAATTAGGTGAACTGGAGATACTAAAGAGACCATGTTTGATAGTGAACTTGTGCTGATGTAACCTTGTTCCTGTCATGAATATAGCCAAGTGTGCCAAGTGTGACTTGATTTGGACTGGGTCCTAATTAATCAAGTTCAGAGACATTTAAAAATGCAGTATTACTGTGTTTAATTATTTTAATATGTTAAATTCAGAATATTCACAGTAAGGGTGCATTAACATTTACAGAAACATTTCTTATTGAAGCATATTGCCGGCAGAGTTATATGTTATGTTAGCTTTTCATTTAGAAGACTTGTATGTTCACCTAATAAGTTTTGGAGGCAAATGTTGTACTTGGGTGTTGTTTTATGTTTCAATTTACAGTGTTTTTATATTTGTAATGTAATTTACAATTATAGCTATAATTACAATTATAGCTTTGTTGGCTATAATCCTTGTTATTGAAGAACTAACTATGAAGAAACATTACTTAAACATAACAATGTGCTATATTAAAATATGGTGACTTGGGATTTTGCATCTGGAAATTAGACATGTTTATGTGATGTAATACAGAGTTTCCTAATAAGAGTACTGCCATGACCAGAACATGTTTAATACAATGTCATGCACTGCATCACGCATACATACAGGAGCTTGCCCTGTTGTGTTGAACTAAATCTCTCCTGCTTATCAGATAATCACCATAAACCCTCCTGGCTGGCAGTGTATCATGTCACAGATAAAGACAATTCCTCATCAAGGAAGGGACAGCAGGCATAACAAGGCTTAGCAGAATGAGGACTTTGCTTATATTTGCCACTGGGTTTTACCATGTGCAAAAAAGGTTTAGTACGCCAGTTCATTACAGAGCACCATAACTGCATCAACCAACCTTCATTTTGCATGGCCAAGCTGGGGTTCAAACCCAAGTCCTCAGCAACCACTGCTTTTGAGAGCTGGTACTCACTTCTGGGCCACAGGAACTGCGCCTTCCATTACATCAGTCTCAGTGTGTCAATAAAGTACAGTGCACAGCCTGGTATCTAAATATACAGTGCCAGATAGTGAATATTCAGACAGGATATTCGAAACCCTACCTCGTTCAGTGATGTCAGCATAATATTGTGATGAAGGAGCTTTTTAGGTGTTCCTCATGCCTGCCTTCTTTCTGCAAGATAACCTGGGCTTTTAAAGCCATATTTATGTGATTTAAATGTATAAACTAGTATAATAAAAGCCGCATTGTGTGCCACATGTGATTGAAATGTATAAACTATCTTCATGTCTACAATTGGTCTCACATTTAACACAAGCTAACTGGGAAACATTTTTCAACCTCGAGTTAACTGTTTGAAGCCATTATCATTGAGTTGAACAACACTGATTTTGCAATTTCGGGTTTGACTGTATTTAGTAAGGTAGGGTTCCTACTTTGTCTGTAATCTTTATTTGGCGGATCTAATCACTCATATATCTAATAATTCAGATCTAAAAACTGAAACATTAAAACGTGCTCTGCTTAAACACATACTCTTTCAGTATGAGAATGATTCTTCTGCACAAACTGAAAGAAATGTTCCATCTCATCCTTTTTATGTTTATGAAGCACACATTCAATCATTGCATGTTGCTAGTGAAAGGTTTTGCATTTAATTTCTACTGAAAGGTATACAGTAAGCAGTTTATTGAAACTGGTGTCATTATTTTATTAACTACTACACAACCCCTGACTCTACTTGGGTGTCATTATATAATAAATAGCATGTATATAATGTATAATAAATATTTAATTTAGACAAAACACACAAAAAGCGTAAGATTTAATATCCAACAAAAACACATTTTAATAGGACACGCATTTCGCAAACCTTGTAAACAGACTGCAAACAGGGAATTGCAGGCCCAATGAGATGCAATGTAGTCAAAATGCAAGACTTAAACAGTATCAAAACTCGAATGAAAAACAGAATATCTTATAAAATTATAATAAGAAGGGGCATAACAAGACTTGTCACCTTCATTCTACTTTGTAATTTTATAAAATCAGTTACTACATTGCCTATTGATTAGGTACACCTATTTGGTAAAGTGAATGAGGCATAGCAGTGTAGATTTGGTTTTTAAACATCTAATGGCTGCTGCTGTTTTGAGAAATGACCAAATGCCACCAGTCAACAGTGTGTGATAAAGATTTGTGTGAACCGGAACCATACATGAATTTAGAGTTAAAATTCCAGCATCACTGATGTCCACACACTCATAATACGCACAAACATGCCAATAACATGTTAATGGCACTGTTAAACTGAAAAGAGTCCAAAAAATATCGGGTCCAATGTTCTTATTCAAGAAGGGGTAAAGACAATTTGTGTACATCAACTATAGCTACAAATCAAATAGTACATGATCCATTTTCACTTAATGCAAACACAATGTAAGTGCACCTAATCAACATACGGTTGAAAGTATATGTAAGATAGAACCTGAAATTTAGAGATATCTTGTCTCCTCATTTAAACTGCTGAAAACAGACAGCTATCTCTGCTCTGAAATGCAAAATGGCACTGCTAATTTATGTAACTATGTGAATAATTAAATCCTGTATGTTAGTATTTGCAAATGCGTAAAATACAAGAAATACCAATAACATATTCTCATTCATTGAGCTATGTAACACTGACTTGTAACAGTGGTAGAAGTAAAAATTTCTTGAGTGCAAGACACTAGATGAAGGGTTGTGGACCATAGAACCTGTAACTGAGTGAAGACCTTAATTAGGAACACTTTCACTGTTATAGTCATTGTCATGTATATACTGTATTATTGATTACACTATGTAACAAGTTTTGTTCCCAGCTTTTTAATGTTATATTCCAATTGCTTATGTCTAAAACAAATTAAAAATTGCTTACATTCATCATAAACTTCGCTTTTGTGACCACGGCAACGAAAATTATGAATTTTTATTATTAGAAAACAGGTCACCAACAGGGCATGCCGGAAGTATGCCTTTGTAGGCCCTCAACACGGGATCCTGTAGCAGGATGCTTCCACAGAGAAAGGAGGTGGGCGGCTCTTGCGTCTTTAGGTAAAAAATGAAGCACATACATAAGCAAAATGCGTTCTCTGCTGGATGTATGCAACCTCTTGATTGCCATCTAAATTGACAAGTTTGGCTATGTACTGTAAGGAAAAAGTGGAATGTCCCTCCAAACTCGATTAAAAATGGTCAATCTTTATTCCAGGGGTCAGGGAGTATGCAAAGTAACAAAGAGGTGTTACTGAGATTCAGCAGAGGCAAGACTGATTCACCGTAGGTGCACGCCAGAGTAGAGTTAACACACAATATATAACCATTTGGAAAGTAGTTTGGGGTTCCTCCCTAAGCTTCCTCCGGTAATGGGTTGTGGGGGGTGAAGTTGTGAATGCTGTCGTTATCAGAATCTGAATAGAGAATTTTGAATTCACACCTGACCCTGTCTAGGGCCAATCCCCTTTGTCTGTGAAGCTGTGCCCACACTTACTATGCAATCCCAATCATTAGATCATTTTGTCTTCTCCGTCTTCTCAGGAAAGGGGCTATAGGGGGGGGGGGGGGGGGGGGGGGGGGGTGGCCCTATATAAACTGTAGTTATTACAGCTACCTACACATTCTGTACCAGTCCCAGAAAAAGTTCTAGATAAATTCTGGACAGTTCTAGGGGGGGAAAGCTTCTTGATAGTTCTCACACATTCCAGAAGCTTCTTTAAGTATTCTTGAAATATGACGACTAATATCCTTTAAAAATAGATCCCCATTTCAAAAATAGGTCATTGTGCTGGGACCCACAAAAGCAAAGTTTACAGGGAATAATGGAACTTTTTTGCTATTACATCCTTTAGGGTCCACAAACCAATCGGAGAAAAGAAACACACTTAACAACTGGGAACAAATTTTTTTTTTTTTTTCTTTTTTTTTAATTGTTACAGATGGGTGGTTATCACAAAAAAATTGTCAATAGAAAGTACACTAATGGGAAATGTGAAATTTTTACCCAGCAGTTCTGTCGGACCGACTTCAGGGGGGCGTTGATGGCTGCGGTGGTAAGTACGGCATTCCTTGCGGATGAGGGTACGGTGCAAGCGGTCCCACCGGGGCATTGCCGATGGTGACCCATCTCACCTTGCTTGTTTGAAAGGCCCTTCAATGTTGGTGCCACTGTAACCACATCACCAAAACCAACAAGGGACATAAAGCACCAGCAGTGCTCCAGTGTACACCAACAAAGTCACCAAAGTCTCTGCCCTTCACTTCCAGGGGAAACAAAGACTCCCTACAAGCAAAACATCACGACTCCCACCAGATCAAAAAGACCGAGAAGGCTAGGGTTTGCTACTTTGCAGTGTGCCAGGCCAGCGCAGGAGTTTCATAATGACTTTGTCGAAACCTGGATTTGAGATACAGCAAAAAAAAATAAACAACCTTTTATTAGAAATCTGCAGTCTTCACGAGTTTTTAAAAGGGACTGTACCTTTTCATGGGCATTTCTTCCACAAAAGGGATAAAGGGATGAAATTTAATACAATAATAATTATTAAACGCAAAAATATAATAGTGAATAGAATATAATGTAACTGTGTAATGTACAGTATATACACCATATACCATATACATTTGGCTTCTAAAGTTTTGGTTAAAATGTGCCATTTTTGTTCTGATTTTATATTGGTGAATTATAACAGTCGTATGAAAATGTGTGGGCACCCCTGATAATTTTCATGATTTTTCTTTATAAATCATTGGTTGTCCAGCTCAGCAATTTCAGGTAAATATATCATATAGCAGATGAACACCGTGATATTTGAGAAGTGAAATTAAGTTTATAGGTTTTACAGAAAGTGTGCAGTAATTATTCAAACAAAATTAGGTAGGTGCATAAATTTGGGCACCTTTGTCATTTGAATACCTTTAGCACTAATTATTGGAACACAAAATTTGTTTTGTAAGCTCATTGACCCTTGATCTACATACACAAGTGAATCCAACTATGAGAAAGTGTTAAGGTGGCCAATTGGAAGTTTTTCTCCTCTTTTTTTGCATCTTCTCTGAAGAGGGGCAGAGGGCAACATTGGGAGCCTCAAAAAAAAAACAAAATCTCAAAAGGCCTCAAAAACAAAAGGGCCCTCAAATCGGCCCGAAACAAGGGGGAAAGGGTGTGGCAAATCCCTGTATGGTTCCAAGGGTGAAAGGAAAAAGCTCTCTCAGAAGATTTCAGCTGTCAGTTTCCACTGTGAGGGAACATAGTGAGGCAATGGGAATCAACCACAGGCACAGTTCTAGTTAGGAAACTGGTCCCGAAGTTCCGGCCCAGACCAAGAAAAAATCGGGCCCAGATAGGCAGAGGGCGAAGGATGGTGAGAACAGGTCAATAGTCAAAGCCACAGGGACCACCTCCAAAGGGACCTAACAACCTCATCTGCCTTGAATGCAGATGTGGCACGTGCAGCGTTCAACCACTGGTGCATAGTTTGCACAAGTAGACAGCGCACTTTGCAATGGAGAGGCTGTATAGGGGAGGAGTAAACGCAGAAAATAGAAAGAAGAAGCCTCTTTTCTGGCAGGACCACGGCCCACAAAAACCAAGAGGTAACTTGAGGTGTTGGATCCAGCACATTGGGGACAAATCCAGACGTATTTTTTGGAATAAATAAAAGTGCTGTGTAACTGATAATGAAAACTAAAAATTGAGTTAGTGGACATAACAAGGAGCGGAAAAAAGGAACAACACAGCATCCCAAGACAAACACTAGGAGTGCACCCACACGTACACAAGTTAGGAGAAGTTTGTGGCAGTTCCATCATGCGCCTGTGGAGACTGGTGTGGGCCAAGTGATGATATACTAGGAATCTTGTTTTTAAAGTTGAGGGTCGCATGGATTCCAGTTGTAATATCTCCAGATGTTCAAGTGAATCAGTGACAAAGTTGCACCGAAGCCAACGGGACCCCAAACCCTGCTCAAAAGCGTACTAAGCAGATTCATTGCAGAGGAACCAGTACAATGCGTTCTGGAATGGGCATCTCAGTCCCCCCAGACCATGAATATTACTGAAATGTGGGGCTGTCCATGCTCGGAAAACCATCAAAACCTGACTGAACTGGATGATGTTCTCCTACAAAAGAAGAATGGTTCAAGCACCTCTCTAAGTGCAACCAGAATCCAGACTGGAAGCTTGTAGGGGGAAGCGTTATGCTGTTAGCTGTGTTGTTCTTTCTACAAAAGGAGGATCTAGTAAATATTGATGTAATTTTTCTGTTGGGGTGCCCAAATTTATGCACCTGATGCCTAATTTTGTTTACGAATAATTACTGAACCACTTTCTGTAAAATATTCCTTATAAAACTTCATTTCACTTCTCAAATATCACTGTGTTCATCTGCTATATGATATATTTAACTCAAGTTGCTGATCTGAACAACCAATGATTTATAAACTAAAATCATGAAAATTATCAGGGGTGCCCAAACTTTTTCATACGACTGTAAGTTAGTATTACACTGCATGTTGTGTAGTCCTTTGTTGACTCAGTGTACCCAAAAAAAAACAAGTCACTTCTTCAACAGGTGGTAGTCCCCAAAGACTAGATAAAAAGGAGGTTGGTTGGGGATTGGTATGTGCAGATATTCAGCATGGGTGCCTGGCCTCCTGTATGTTCCTTTTTATTGCATAATACAGGCAAAATCCAAAATCAAATACTACTTTACTAAGTAGAAGTTGCTTCCAATGCGTTAAATTAGTAGACCACCAACAGTGATAATATTTTAATAAAGTGTACTTCAGAGTATTTATCCTTGGGTTTTGGGATAAAACAGCAGGAGGACTTTTTAAAGTCTGAAGTTCAGAAAAGAGAAGTCAGCCCTGAAGTGTTATCAACATACATACTTTCACACATCATCATATGTTGAGTGGGTAAAATACACTCACCAATCACTTTGTTAGGTACACCTCCTTGTTTCTACACTCATTGTCCACTTTATCCATTCCACTTACCATATAGAAGCACATTGTAGTTCTACAATTACAGATCTGTTGACCTGCATAATGTTTTAAGTCTGCTTTACTCTGTTCAGGACTACCACAGTACAGGTACTATTTGGGTGGTGGATTATTCTCAGCACTGCAGTCAGTGGCACCGAGTATCAGTGACACTGGTGTGTTAGTGTGTATTTTGCTGGCATGACTAAACTAGAAAACCAGTGCTACTGGAGTTTTTAAACACCACATTCACTCACTGTGCACTCTATTAGACACATGTACCATACTGCACCACCTTGTAGCCGTAAAGTCAGAGACAGTAGCTCATCACTTTTTGCAGTTTGTGTTAGTTATCCTCTATTCTGTCACCAGTGCTCACAGAACACTGCTTACAGGATGTTGGTGGCTGAAGGTGGACTATTTTCAGTCCAGCAGTGACAGAGGTGTTTGAAATCTCCAGCAGCACTGCTGAGTCTGACTGACCACCTCAGTATCAGTGCTGAGAATGACCCACCCCCGAAAAAGTACATGATCTGTGGTGGTGCGTTGGGTACATGGTAGTACCTGAAGTAAGGGGACTAACAAAGTACGTAGACAAATGGAATACAGTCTGTAATTGTAGAAATACAAAGGGAATCTATATGGCAAGTGGAACTGATACAATGGACAAAGTCTAGAAAGAAGGGGGTGCACCTAATAAAGTAATCAGTGAGTGTATGTGTGCTGAGAATAAACAGTGGACATATCCACAAAACTCTGTAAATAAAAACCTTTCTTATGTTTTTGCCCTACAGTGCTAGACACCCTACTTAGCCTATAACAATTAAAACAACGAAACATAGCCAACGACCTAACGAACATGAACCAAGCTGTACGACGCGGGCGTTTAACTGCAAAGACGGAGAAAGTTACACAAAGTTTGTCAAACAAACTGTTCAATCTAGAGTGATAACACTTACCAGTTCGATGGTATTCACAAATACACAAAAACTTCTCCACAGTTTTATATCTCGCTCTCTTATATAGAGGTCTTCTAGCAGAGTTTACCTGAGTTTGTCACTTCCGGACTCACCCTTCCCTATGCTTGATATTTGATCCCACCTGAATCCCCGCGTGGGTTTAAAAGCTTCGTGAACTAAACTCACGAGCCATGTGCCTACATAACAGAAGCAACAATAAACATGAGAAAACATAGCTATTTTTGGTTTCTGTGTTTAGTAGATAAGTAAACTTTCCTGTTGCAAGTGAAGACGATTGAGGAACGTTGCCAGGGCTCGTGTTCGTTTGTACCATTGGATTTTATTACAGTATAATGCTTGAATATTAGACATTGTTCCCTTTACTTAGACTACTAACAGGTAATGGACAATGTGGCGTGTTCATGAACATAAATACATTTCGTAAGTGGAGTATATTAGTAAAACCAAAACAGACGCGACATCTAGATTTGATGAACTACAGTATAGCTTTTTGTCTCTTCCGCGTAATGCGCATGCTCGGAAAGGTACCACAGTGAGGGCGGACCGTTTGGTTTATCCTCTGTTGATTTGTAAGGGAGGCGTAAACAATACAGAAACTCCAAAATAAGACAATAGTTCAAACAAACCGAACAGTTTTGCATGCAACAGTTATTCTTTATGATATAGTGATTTAGACACCTCGCGCAACCTCAAACTGGGATTCACACCGAAAGCGTTGGTTGTTGGTTACTTTAGCAGATAAGTTAACCAAAGTTAACTTAGCAGCTCGCGTTACGCTGTGAAAGTTGGATTAGACATTTCCTGGCGAAACACCGTAAGTCGACAAACAACTGTAGACACGGAATTCGTTGTTCCTAACGTTAACGAAGTAGACACGTGTTTTCTGTGCGTTTGGTTTTATAACCTAAGTTGCCTACTTAACAACTAAGCCCAATAACTGTTAGCTTAGCTTAGTGAGCTACGTTACAGCGCCGAGCTTTGCGACAGTTAGATTGAGACGCGCGCTACTTGGAAATTGTGTGTCGTTAGCTTAATATCAATAGTACATAACTGTCTGGTTAAATGCGTTAGAGTTACTTTATGAGTTGCGTTGTGCCAAGTAATATCTGTATGCCTGTCAGTGTTTGTAGTTTGTGAGCCAAAGGATCCGTGCCGGACTGCAGTGATGACTGATGCACAGAGAAGCAGCAGGACCTCCACAGGTACCATCCAAACTTATTGCAGCATTCAGTTATAGCTGAAGCTTTCTGATGGTGATGCGGACTAAAGTGTTAAACCACCATCGCAGGTACATGGTTTGAGTCTTGAGTATTACAGCTAGGTCAGGATACAACTGGCTGCAGGCACAACTGGCTCTGACGCCTCTCGGGGGAATATCACCCTGCACTCTGTGTTCTCTGTGGTTAGGTGCTAAAGCCCCCCTATGAACTTGACCTGGAAAAGTGTAAATAATTACCTGCAGTAATATGAGTTCGAGAAGTTATGCAGGCATGATTTGTCAGCTGTGAAGGAGGGGAGGATGGACTTGGGGATCATCGCCTGTCAGGCCAGGCAATGGAGCGGTGCCCCACTGAGGGTACATGCTTGTCTGCACCCTGTGAAATCCGAGATTAGCTACCAAACCCAACTGCAACCCTGACCTGGGTATGCAAGGTTAAATCCTGGGGGAAATAACCTTTACTACCTTTAATTTCAATGATTGCTTAATAAGAAAAGGCTACCCTTGCAAAAATAAATGTAGCTAATTTTCAGAAATTGATATACAACCGAACCCTATTATCTGAATTAACCTCGTTCCAGTTCATGAATATTTCAGTACCTTGGGTTCTCGTTTCTTCCTATTTTATTTCTTATGGGAATATCTCATTATAGTTAATGTGTATTCAGAACCCTCTTACATTCTGTGGTGCCAGCAATATAGTGATGTCAGAGACTTTTTTTATTAAAAACACCCCTAATAAAACACCCATTTCATTGGGCTGTTGGTCTTTATATAGCTTATTAAGTAGGTGACTAATTCCATACACTTTTAAGCAAGTATACATTAATGTGATGGCTCAACAGCTGGATTAAAACTATAAAACACTGGGGAAGTTTTACCTGCATTTAAAGCCCTCATTTGTTTAGTGTAAGCTAGCCAAGTTAATATAAATGCCAATAAAAGGATGCCTAGGACACTCACTCACTTTCTATACTTGGTTAATCCAAGTAAGGCTTGAGGTACCCCGAACAACCAAGGGAGATCATGCACACTGCACAAGGTAGCAGCAGCGCCTTCTGAAATTACAGTAGGACAGAAGGGGAGGGGACAGAGCAGCGAGGACATGGCTGATTCAGACGGAAATCATAGCACCCCGTAAGAGAGGAATTTATGCCTAGCATCCCATGCAATTTTTATCCTGTCTAGATACATCTATAGAGGACTCATTGGTACCAGAAAAAAACAAATGGGGAGTGTATGCAGTGGCATTTTTTTGTATCGCCATCTAATTAAATACTACTACTTGAATACAGTCATAGTCAGCTCTGTGGAACCTTGTTTGCTTGTTTAGCAGTACATGGAATATGCTGACTTGTTTCAGCCCTTTTGTTTACTAGAAACATAACATATAATGTTATATGGAGAATGTTTATTGATGGTTACATTTAAACATATTTGGTCTCCTTCCTTTAACAGATTTGAAAAATGAGGATAGCTATGAGATCTCTATTCCGTTTGAAGACAATAATACAGATGAGTCTGGGTTCTGCACCCAGACTGACCACATATTTGATGGTAAGGTACTTATTTACAATGATGACACACAAAACAGCTCTGGATGAAATGTTACCATGTCAGTATTGAACAGGTACGTGCCACATATTTGTCTGTGGTACGATATGGTTTTAATTCTTATTACTAAGGTTAACCTACCTAATCCATGTATTATCATATAATACTGTATATTAGCGGTTGTAATGACAGACAACAGCACAGCTTCTGCTGCAAAGAGTCTGGTGCAGTCAGTGATTATATGCTAATTATTTGGCGGTCAGTGTTTATAATAAATAAATCAATGTATGGGAAACACTGCTGTATCTTGACTATTTAGTCAATCCTGGTACACTACAGTGTCCCATGTAACGTATAAAACGAGTAACTACATCTGTAATATCAGACAGTATCTATGTTGAATAACATGCGATTTCATAATCAGTATGGTGGACATTAAACATAAATTTTTTTACTAAATAACTAACTGTTGATGGAGGCCTATTACCACCTACAACACAAGGTTGGCAATTGCATTAAAAAAAGTTTTCTTCTGTATGTAAACTAAGAAATGCAAGAAAAGCATTAGATTGTCCAGTTTTCATTCACTTCATTTATCGGATGAGTCAGATTTCTTTCAGTGGCAGCTGTACAGATTATGAATAGTGTATATAAAGCTTCTTTTGAAATATCTGAAAGCAGTAGTTGCATGACTACTTTTACATTCACTAACTTGTAAGAAGTTATTTCATTTTACTGAGAGTTTTATCTCTTTTTAGTAAGAGATCTCTCTGAAAAACACCAACTATTTGACTTGATTTAAAGCACAGTTGTCTGGAGATTGTTGGTATCTGATGAGTCCACTTTCGATTTGCTTTGTAGTTAAGCATTTGTTTGACTCATGATGTTTCCAATGCAAGATGACCCAGGTGACCACCTTGGGGATGTCTGTTTTTAAGTCAAAGACTAAGGCTCTGTCCAGAAATACATGAATGTGTACTAAATAGGTTGCAAACATGGTAATGACAACACTGATGATGCACAAATTTGAATAGGAAAATCCGTGTTCTTGCTTTCAGCAGAATCTGCCTTGAAACAGACATCTTCCTGCAATCCATACCTGTTGATTTTTAACCTTCGTGCCCAGCTGCAGATATCCCTGGAAAAGAACTCATGGTTACAGAAGCGAATTGAAGACCTGGAAGAAGAAAGAGATTTCCTTCGTTGCCAACTAGACCGGGTTATCTTCAGCACCAAATGTCAGGAGAGGACTGGTGAGGAATGTGATGGTAGATGGGAGAAAAGTTGGGTATAGAGTCAAGACACATTATACAACTGTACCTAATACCAGGAAATGGTTCAGATAATGAATTTTACATAATTTCTTATTGGGAAATCACATTTCCCCATAAGAAGTAATGTAACTGGGATTAATTCATTCCCAACCCTCGAATTATTGTTTGTAGGCCTATATTTGTATGTAATTAATGATTAAAAGCATTAATAAAGCAAAGTAGTGTAATACAATAATAATCATCAATAAATACATGAAATAAGTGAAACATAAAGAGAAACTTTATAGCCACTGAGGCGAACGCAGTTTTGGCACGTCTTATCACGGGACAATGGTGCCGAGATTGAGAGTGTGTCTGAAGTCACACCCATAGACTAATATAATGTACATAAGATAATAATATAATAATAAAAACATAATATACAGCATATGCCTATGATTAGCCCTAGTTTTTCTTTTTTGGGGGTTGTACTGCACTGGTGCATTATTGCCACTGACTGGACTGGATTACGTGCATCGTCTTTGGAAGATCGCACCATTGAGTGTTTCATTTAGGGTGCCCATGTCTGTGCCCATTTTTGTTTGAAAAATTCTAACTGACTGTTCAATGTCTGAATAGTTTGAGTGAAGAGGCGTTCAAATTCTGAGGTTCCACTGTAGATTCAAAATTATACTTGCTTTAAGTGATGTCAGTGTAACAGAGTGCAGAAAGAGGACTTTTGGCCCCTGATTAGCAGAGGTTGTTTTTTTTTTTTATCATGTGTACAATTCACATTCTTTGCTGTCAAACAACTGTTTCTTCTAGCACTAAAAGCTACAATATTAAACACACATCCATTACCTCATAATTAAGCACTGATTAAAATGAAAGTGGAGGGTGTATAAAGGGGCAAAAAGCCATTCGGCATCTACTGTTTCTATTCTCCCAATTGGCGTTCATAATTTCATCTTGTTGGTTCGAATAGTAGGTTCGAAAATGAAAATACTCCATATGCAGTAGTGAGAATTTGGATATAAGGGTTCAAACGCACAGCAATAGGAGGATCGGTGGACTTATGTCCAGAAGAACAGATTCAAATTCTGGGATTTTCTTACCTGGATTATTGAGCATGCATCAAGACTATATATTATACACCGACCAGCGATAGCATTAAAACTGATTACGTAATATCCTTGTGCTACCAGGCCTCTGAAGTGTGGATGTGCAGACTCCACAAAACATTTTATAGTTCTTTCCATTGGCTCAGTTGATCCTCTTCTTGGATCCATGTTTTCATCTAGTTAGCAATGTCCAAGAGCTTGTTACGATCTGTAAGCACTCCCTTTAAACTTTATAAATGGAAATTACAATATCATTCCATAATATTTCCTATAAAGTGATCAGTCCCTGACCTGTAGACACATACACGTCACAATTCTTCCTTCTAGCTGTGAGGTAAACCAAAAGGTTGTCCATCCATTGTCCTTTTTTCAAAGTTTATTTCTAACTTACCTTCTGTCAGTTCCTTCTGCCACCTCATCCTAGAATGGAATGGATTCTTGAAATATTGTTTAATTAAGTGGTTTTCTGTTCATTTGAATAGAGGAAGTTGAAACTCTGCATTATCCCTTTCATTCTAGAACTTCAACCTGAGGTTGCACAGCAACCCATTCCTCAGAAGACAGTGCCTCGCAGTGCTCCCGCTCAATCTCCAAAACCAATGATGACTCGTTCTGGACAAATCCCTACACGCAGTCAGAAAGTAAAGCAAAAAAGACTCAAAAGCAGCAGTGCCCAAGGTTGGTTGCTTATATGGTTCTGTGAATGAATAATTGTATTTGACCAATGGTTACACAGAAACTCAGCCAGATGTATTGTCTTTTGGAGAGTTTGATGTTTTAGGGGCTTTTTTGAGCATTCATTTGTATACTATGGAAAGGTGTGAGACCAGTTGCACATTTTCTCGGTACTGTTCATTCTACCTGAAAGTTATAAGAAGATTGTTACAATAATGTTCTACTTTTGAAAACACTTTTCATGTTTAGATGAGAAAAACAAAGAAGTGATAGAGGAGGAAGAGTATTTAGAGGAGGACGGCTACCTTGAGGAAGCTGCCATGTTATCAGATGATGACGATTCTGACAGTAAAAGCTGCAAAAGCAGCAAGTCAGCTGGTGGGCATATGAGAGTGAAAAGGACACGGGTGTTCCGCATTGCTCGTGGAATGGAACGACAAAGAGGTGAGCTTTTTTCAGACTTAGCAGTTCTTTTCAGGTAATTTGGATAGCTGGGTTCCGCTGTATATACTCACAAATTAAATGTGCACAAACAAAGTTAACGAAGTTAACAATGTTAAAAGTAGGTTTGGGTGCCTGATTCCGATTCTGCTTATCGGTTCCAAGTTTTGATTCCAAAATGGTAAAAAATGTGCCAACTGTTTAGGTGTATATATATCTTTTTATATTGAAATCTCAAAAGTAATATTTTTAAGTTAAGTATTTTTCTTCCTTTTAAACCTATTCTAAGTAAAAAGCTTAATGTGGCTTAATGTACTAAAGCAGCAACCTAGGAACACCAAACCCCTCCCAAGGTTTCTTCCTCATAACACTAAGGGAATTTTTCCTTGCCACTGTCGCCCTAGGCTTGCTCAGTTTGGGATTATTAGGATATTAGGAGATGATCTAAAATTGTAAAGTTGCTTTGAGACAATGCTCCGTTGTAAAAAGCGCTATATACATAAATCTTGACTTGACCACATGTTTATCATTTCAGCAGTAGAGGCTAATTATGACCAGCAGTAATTAAGAGAAGTTTAGTAGTCTTTGGTCATTCTTTTAGTACTTTAAACCACATTAAGCTTGTTCACGCTAACTGTTAGACTCTCCCAGCTAACACAGCATTTGCACTAGCAGACCGCAGACAGTTGAACGTGGTACACTGCTGAAGCTGAATATCATGTAGGTGCTTGGAATGTTTTTCCATGTTGGAGATGCAACATCCTTTACAATTGATCATCTTTCCACATATTGCATTTAGCCTTTTGTTTTCTCTTAAAGTGGGGCCAAACTTTTGTGCACTTGAGCTCCCTCTCACAAAGTGTAAACAAAACCACGTAATAATGTACGTAATTACACAGTGCACTGGTCCAGATAGATAGATGCATCTTCCTTTATACAGGCGCATTTTTCCACTAATCATGGCTGTGAATTTGAAGCATAAAATGTGTTAGTAGGAACTGTTAAGTGGAATTTACATCCTGTTGTTGTTTTTTTAAACTGGTTCCTGATTCTTTGAATTTTTGTTTTGATACCCAAAGCTAGTTACATGTTATTGAATTCCTGATAAGATCGTGTCATTACTTTAAGTGTGTGACAGTTAAATATAATGGCTATTTTATAAACTAGCAGATAGCAGAATGGTAGCTACTAAATGCAATGGGCAAGAGAATGGAGGCATTAGACGATGACAAGAATGGTACTCTGAGGTGCAAAGAACTAGCCTACAGAAGAGAAGAGCTGAAATTTTCCTCAAATATATTTTTAAATGACAAATCTCTAATTGCTGCAAATGACATGACATTGTCCCTGTATTGACTGTGTGCTACTGCAATGAATCATGAATCATAGTTATCTTAAACTGATTATGACTGAAACTTTATTAAATAACTGTGTACAATTCCTTTCTTCAGTGAAAGACCCTTCTGGAGTTCTGCTGCGCTACAATAAGATACTGGGGACGTACCAGAAGCTGAAGAGCATGTCCAGGGCATTTCAGGTTCACGGGGTCGACCGCAACACAGTAGCTTCCACAACTCCCATTGCAGAGTTGCTCCTGGTTGCGCCTGAGAAAGTGACAGAAGTTGGCGAGTTTGATTCCTCCAAGGAGAAACTTTTAGACTATGCACGTCGCTGCTACAAGGCCCTTGACGAGGCTGCTCAAGCCAAGGTACAGGCTTTGAAGAAAAACAACCTCCTACTGCCCATATCCTACAGATTTAGGAACTGATCTACCATGACTTACCAATGCAGTGAGTAATGGAAGGGGGATTTCTGGGTCAGTGACTACAATGTATCAACGAGAAACTGCTCAGTTCATTTTCTACCTCATGGTGTTGGTCATTATTTGGACTTCAATGTGGTAGAACTCCAGTGGCAACTGCCTCTGAATTGGTATTGGTAATCATGGTAGTGTTTGGAGTGTCACAGGAAAAGTTTGTTGGTTTTGTTTAGCTTGAAAGTCAGTCCAGGTAAGACAGCACAAGGTGGAAAACTGAAGTCTATGACTAAGCATTGAGCATTAATGAGAAATAACAGATGAGGAACCCAAGGGAAAAAGGCAGTGGGTGGGACAAAAAGCTTTGAAGAATAGTCACTGTGTTTAATGGCTGTGTATATTTTTGAATATCTTATTTAGAAAAAAAGTTACAGTGATCTTGTTCTCTTCCAAAGTGTAAGACATTTTCTGTATGCATTAACAACTTTATCATGTTTGAAATTAACTCTATTGTTCTGATTTGTGATGATGAACAGGGGACTAGAAGATGAATGTAATCTCATCCTGAGGTCAAAGACCTGGAGAAATTATTTTAAACAAGTATTGGCGTTCATTATCAGCATGTTTGCTAGAAGACTAGCAGTTCTACTTATCGGAAGTTCACTGTAAATGCAGTCTCTACTAGTATAACCTATAAGCTCATGGCTTTCAGGTTGGTGGTAGTTATGTAATACAGTGGTTAAAAATGATTTTGTTCATTATTTTATTGTATCATCCAGACTGTATGTTGTTCAATCATTTATAGCTCATTACTACAAATCTGACTGTACTTTATGTAGAAATAAGACCAAAGATGCTGTACCTTAGTGACAATATGCTGTTATCCTCAGGGATGGATTCTCCTCTCAGTACACATCACTAAACCTGTTCAACACCACACGTGTCTGTCATGTTATATTACCCATGTCTTAATACACTGTGTAATCCTAGGTCAGTAATCTTGATTATGTTATCCCAGGTAAAGGAAATATGTTCTGTCTTATATGGTACTTGTAGTGCTTTTAGCACTTTGTTGATATATTTTTGTTGTCTTTTTGTTTTGTCTGATAAAATTTGTTTTTCAGTTTTGTCGAGAATACGTTCAGTTAGTATGCTAGGACACTGAGATCATGAACAAGAATACAACTGTCTGACACTGCTTTTGGATTTTCTTATTTTCCCCTTTGTAACACATCTCCATTGTAGGAGTGGGTGATTATGAATTCCAGACTGTGCAGGAGCAGTTATAAATCTCATAGCTTTTAAATTATCCAGCTTTAATCCTTGCCTTGTTGAATATGTTATGGGTATGTTATCTGAACTGTTTGCTAGATATAGTACTATATTTATTTGGCACTATTTAATCTAGCTTCAGGTTCAAATTTATTTGAAATTTGTGGTTGTGATTATGGAATAGCTCCTTAATACGCTGGACAATATTCACCAAATTACCAGCTTTTCTAATAAGGAAAGTAATGTATTATAATATGTTGTTGATCCCTCGTTCATTATTCTCACCTTCAGGCAGTCGTGTCTGTGTGGCACCCAACCCAGTTGGAAGGCACCAACGGTTCCTTGGAAGTGTGGCAAAACCTGCAACCTGCCAAGTTATTAAATAAAAATTTTGTCCTAAGGCTTTTTGAGCGTTCAACCTTAATCTTACATTTAGGTCAGGCCTATTTTAATGTCTGTAGTTTCATTTCACTGTAATTCCAGTTTGACGTGTTACCACAGGTCTCAACAGGAACCACCTGATACTTTTAGATGTATGCAGGAGAACAAAATTATAGTATATTATAATGGAACGTACAGTGGTGCTTGAAAGTTTGTGAACCCTTTAGAATTGTCTGTATTTCTGCATATATGTGATCTAAAATACCCGATTTTCACACAAGTCCTAGCAGTAGATAAAGAGAACCAAATTAAACAACTGAGGCAAAATATTATATTGGTCATTAATTATTGTAGACTCCACCAATTCACAGTCACATTTGGATTAAATCCAAGTGCGTTTTTGCCCTCCCCAGAGGTGCACAGCCAACGAATATCACTCCAAGAGTAAGGCATGCAATATTCTGTGAGGTCTCGAAGGAACCCATGGTAACTTCTAAGCAACTAAAGAACTCTTACATTTCATTCATTTTCGTCATCGCTTAATCCAGATCAGGGTCATGGGAGAGCCTAACTGCCGGCGTGGGGGTGCAAAGCAGGAACAACCACAGACGGCACCAAACCGTCACAGGACAGTCACACTAGGGACAATTTAGATACACCAATTAACGTAACATACATGTCTTTGGACTTTGGGAGGAAACCGGAGTACTCGGAGTAAACCCAGATGGGGAGGACCCAGATCACTCCACCTGGTATCGAACCAAAGACCTTCGATAGAAAGGAAATGCTCACCAAGAAGAACATTGCTGCTTGTCTGCATTTTACTAAAGGTCATGTGTACACACCAGAGTGTTATTGTAAAAATGTTTTGTGGACAGGTCAGATCACAATAAAACTTTTATTTTGCTTGAATGACAAATATGTCTGGAGAAAGAAAAACATCAAATGCCAAATACGAACCTTATCCCATATGTGAAACATGGTGGTGTTAGTATCATGATTAGGGCCTGTTTCATTTCATCTGGTTTAGGATGGCTAGGATTGTTTATTTTCCTTAATAGATAAATGACCAAAGAAAATCTCTTGAAGTTGTTTAATTGGGTAACCTTTGTTTACTTTTGGGACTTGTAAGAAAATATGATGCTTTAGGTCATGTTTATGCAGCAATACACTCACTCACTTTCTTATCTGCTTAATATTGGACGGTTGTTGGAGAGCCGGTGCCAAGCATATGGCGTGAGGCAGAAACAATCCTAGACAGGGCGCCAATCTATTGTAGGGCACACACACACACACTCATGCACTAGGGCGTAATCGATTAACCCAACGCATGACTTTGGACTATAGGAGGAAACCGGAGCACCTGGAGTAAATCCACACAGACACGGGGAGGCCCCAGACCACTCCACCTGGGATCAAACTGAGGACGTTCTTGCTGTGAGGTAACAGTGCCACCCACTGAGCCACTGTGCAACAACACAGAAAAGTCTGAAGGGTTCATTAACTTTCAAGCACATGGGGTTGTGTATACAGGATTATGTAAAATGTAAACAAGTGTAGAACTAGAGACAACTATAATATCACAAATAAGTGGGCTCAATCTGTTGAGCATGACCTAGTCTTACTGTTTTACTGTCTCATTAGTCCAGCATCATAAGGTAAATTAATATTTTTACAGACTGATGTATTTGAAAAATGAAGAATGACCTTGAAATAATAACGTTCACAGAAAAATGTCTGAGAGAAGTTTCTGCTGAATCATCATCCAGTTGCAATATCAGAGGTTGCAAATGGGACCCCTTCATGTTTGTAGTCTGGATGCTTTCAGCATCCACTGTGACCCCATGTGCAGCAATACCTGCAACTAAAGGGTCCCATAACTGTTGATCAGTCCTGCACATTGGCTTGGATGAATTTTATCCCATTCCTCTAGAGCAGCTTCAACTCTGGGTTGTTGATGAGTTTCTTCAAAGGAACTTATTCCATAACATTTCTATTGGATTGAGGTCAGTATACTGATTTGGCCATTCCAAAACCTTTTTAACTACACTGCTCAAAAAAATAAAGGGAACACTCAAATAACACATCCTAGATCTGAATGAATGAAATATTCGCATTGAACTTTGTTCTGTACAAAGTTGAATGTGCTGACAACAAAATCATAAATGGATATCAAATTTATTAACCAATGGAGGCCTGGATTTTTAGTCACACACACAAAATTAAAGTGGAAAAACACACTACAGGCTGATCCAACTTTGATGTAATGTCCTTAAAACAAGTCAAAATGAGGCTCAGTATTGTGTGTGGCCTCCACATGCCTGTATGACCTCCCTACAATGCCTGGGCATGCTCCTGATGAGGTGGCGGATGGTCTCCTGAGGGATCTCCTCCCAGACCTGGACTAAAGCATCCGCCCAACTCGTGGACAGTCTGTGGTGCAACGTGACGTTGGTGGTTGGAGCGAGACATGATTGTCCCAGATGTGCTCAATCGGATTCAGGTCTGGGGAACAGGCGGGCCAGTCCATAGCTTCAATGCCTTCATCTTTCAGGAACTGCTGACAAAACTCCAGCCACATGAGGTCTAGCATTGTCCTGCATTACGAGGAACCCAGGGCCAACCGCACCAGCATTATGGTCTCACAAGGGGTCTGAGGATCTCATTTTGGTACCTAATGGCAGTCAGACTACCTCTAAAGAGCACATGGAGGGCTGTGTGGCCCTCCAAAGAAAATGCCACCCCACACCATTACTGACCCACTGCCAAACCGGTCATGCACGGCGTCTCCAGACTCTGTCACGTCTGTCACATGTGCTCAGTGTGAACCTGCTTTCATATGTGAAGAGCAAATGGCGCCAGTGGCGAATTTGCCAATCCTGGTGTTCTCTGGCAAATGCCAAGCATCCTGCATAGTGTTGGGCTGTGAGCACAACCCCCATCTGTGGACGTCAGGCCCTCATACCATCCTCATGGAGTCAGTTTCTAAACGTTTTGTGCAGACACATGCACATTTGTGGCCTGCAGGAGGTCATTTTGCAGGGCACTGGCAGTGCTCCTCCTGTTCCTCCTTGCACAAAGGCGGAGGGGTAGCGGTACCTGTTGCTGGGTTTGTTGCCCTCCTACGGCCTCCTCCCACGTCTCCTGGTGTACTGGCCTGTCTCCTGGTAGCGCCTCCAGCCTCTGGACACTACGTTGACAGACACAGCAAACCTTCTTGCCACAGCTCGCATTGATGTGCCATCATGGATGAGCTGCACTACCTGAGCCACTTGTGTGGGTTGTAGAGTCCGTCTCATGCTACCACGAGTGTGAAAGCACCACCGACATTCAAGTGACCAAAACGTCAGCCAGAAAGCATAGGTACTGAGAAGTGGTCTGTGGTCCCCACCTGCAGAACCACTCCTTTATTGAGTGTGTCTTGCTAATTGCCAATAATTTCCACCTGTTGTCTATTCCATTTACACAACAGCATGTGAAATTGATTGTCAATCAGTGTTGCTTCCTAAGTGGACAGTTTGATTTCACAAAAGTTTGATTTACTTGGAGTTATATTGTGTTGTGTTGAGGATTTGTTGGACACACCCATATAATTATTTACATCTTATATATTTGCATTTCTAATTGTGGTGATGTCATTCGTTTAGAACAAGTCTCTTTAAGACATGGTTTGCAGGTGCGTCTCAGCCTAACTGAGAAAGTACAAAATGTTCTTTGGCCTTGAAAGTGTTTCCCCCCTTGACATGGCTAGTAAGCCATGTCAGTTGTTTAAGTGTTCCCTTTATTTTTTGAGCAGTGTATTTTTCATAGAACTTAACCATTTTTCATGGTTGTTGTTATCTTGCTGCATGGACCACTATCTCTTGAGATTCATCTCATGGACAGATGTTCTGACATCTTGCTTCAGAATTTGTTGATATAATTCAGAATTCATTGTTCCATTCATGGTGGCAAGCCTTTCTGGCTCAGATGCAGCAAACCAGGCAAAGACTCACATATGGGATAAGGTTCTGATCTTTCTTTCTCTTGACATAACACATCTTATTTAAACCAATATGATCTATATTGGTTTTCACAAAATAGCTTTTTCAATGGCCACTTACAGAGGATACTTTTCCTGAACGACCATGTAAAATATTTTTGTCCCATTTGTTCACTTGGGTTGTCTTTAGTTTGGGAGTTGTGTGAAAATCTGATTATGTTTAGGTCATATTTATGCAGATATCTAGAAAATTCTAAAGGGTTCACAAACAAAATATAACGACTACATGTCCATCATAAATCTATGAAAGTGTAACAGAACATAATCCTGAGTCAGATGCTTTTATTGTACATTATTTCTTATTGTTAGTTAATATCACAATGAGTAATTGCGAGCAGGTGTGATTGCCATACAGGCCCACAGCGTGAGTTGTACGTAAGACGATTAACAGTAACAGTCTTCCGTACCGTTAGATGGCACACGTCGATATCATTTCTAGGTTCGTGGACGTGCGCTGTGTAAAGAGACAAACGCTGTGATACAAACGACTGCGTTCTTCCTACAAAGTGCACTGGATAGGGTATTACAGAATTGTTTCCTGCGCGCTATGTAGTGCACTTCGTGTCCATTAGCGAGACATTGGGCATCCAGCCAACGTTCACTTCTTCCGTCTGCGCAGAGAGCTAGGAGCGCGCTGTAAACTAACGAGCAAGGGAAAACGACGTCGTGCTTGTTGTCGTGTCGGTCTAACGTTGGTATTTATTTTGCAGTAATACTACCTAAAACGCACGCTCTGTTGCATTTTGTTTGAACATCCGTGTTGATTTGAGGCCTTTCACCACATTTCCACTTAAACAAGCTCGCTCTGTTAGCTCGTCCTCGCGAGTGAGCCGAGCTAGCAGGCAAGCTAGCTAGCTAGCTAGTTAGCTTAGCAGAATAGCAGAAAAGCCATTTCGGTTTGTGTAGCTCATTTAACACACCTTTGGTTGAATCAGGGGGGGTAGTTTAGCCGAATGTTTTATGCTAGACTAAGACATAAAAGCTTTGAAGTGAGATAACTTGGTCCGCTAAGCTTTGACTCGTTCCATTCATCCACAGCGAATCCAATATGTCGGAGTTTGACGAATTTGAGAGGCAACTGACTGAAAACAAGCAAGGTGTGTATTAGTAGCAGCTGACTTTTTTTTCCTCAAACTTTTTTAATCGTCTTTACGAGAAACAAGTTAAGGCCAATCGTTTTGCCCCAGTAACGCAGATGTATCCGTGCGTAGTATAGCAGCGATTGTGTTCTGTATTTGATGACGTGAAACTGTGGTCTGTTTTGGAGACACATGACCAGTGTGTTACTTTTTGAATTTGCATTTAGCCTTAGAACTGATATAGTCTTACAATCCAGCTATTTGTGGGTTGAGGATCTAGGTCAAGGGCCCAACTTGGCAGTGCTAGGACTTGAACCGTGGCCCTTCTGGTTCATAGCTTTGTACGGTAACCGAGCTGCTCAGGCCCACAAAATTAATAGACTGCCTAATTTTTTTTTAAGCTTGGTAATAGGGTTCTTCTGTGCTGAACGTTATGATCCTACTTGTTTTTAAACGCATCTCCTTGCACCACGTTGCCCTTGTTACTCAGATTTAATCCACAGACTATGTAGTTAATGTAATATAACTGCTATTTAGCAGACGACCTTATCCAGAGCAACTTGCAACTGATACAACTTTAGAATCCAAGCAGTTGTGGGGTAAAATCCTTGCTCAAGGCCCCAGAAGTGGCCTTTGATCCCTGGGATTGTGGACCAGAAGTTCCAGGGTACAAATCCGAACTCTGCCAAGCTGCTACTGTTGGGTCCTTGAGCAAGGCCCTAATCCACAATTGCTTGGCTTGTAAGTTTGTATCAGCTGGAAGTTGCTCTGCTACGTCACTAAATATGATGTGAATGATGTCAGTCTGTGAGAAACACTGGACAGGTTTCAGGGGCAACTTATGAAGTTTTTAAATCAGTCAATGTGAAAAGTCCTACCTGCAGAAACAGTACTGACTGTTCCTACAATCTGAGTCGGGGTAAAAACCGAGGCGCTTTCCAAATAATTAGTTCGTGTTGCGGTGATTGTACTGTTGATGTTAACGATTCTTTCAGAGTCGCGTTATCAAATCAACGCAGCCACGACCTCAAACCTGAGCCAGCTGGTGTGTGCAGTAGAATAAGGGATAGAATTATTGCACAGTCTAAATTTTAATCACTCTCATTCTCTTTCAATACAGGTGATGGTGTTAACGGCCATGGTGGGTATTGACTTGGAATGCTCAAATACACACAAACCTTTGTTTATTTTCGCTTTGTTTCCCTGATTTCTGTACAAGCCAGATATTGCTAGTTTTTGTATTTGCATTCAAAGTGTAACCTTTTCAATTTAAAGGCTTGGATAGGTCTTCTTTCTGCTGCTGCTACTGGTTCTCTCTTCCTCCACAGCATAACATTTACCTCTTGTCTAGGCTCCTTCAGCTATTTCTCTCCTTTGTAAGTGTTGTGAGAATGATTGTTGCTGTTGTGTCAATGTTAAACCCTCTTGCCTCCCATCAGAGCGTGACAAAGAGAACAGGCACAGGCGGCGTAGTGGCTCACGTAGCCGTAGTAGGGAGAGGAAGAGGAGAAGCAGGGAGAGGAGGAGTAGGGACCGACGCAGCAGCAGCAAAGATCGCAGACATAATAGACGCAGGTGAGGGAGAATCCACTGTGTGGGCTCGATTGTTGTCTCAAATTTTGCACAGTTAAATTGTGCTGTACTGTTCCTGCGGCTTGCGCACTTCATTTGAATATGTGAAGGTATCACTGACCTGCCCCCTTTTCATAAGTCTAAGAGATGACTTTGACCACAGAGATTTGTTTTTGTTGTTTATTTATTTATAAGTGTTATATTAATAACAGAATAATTTAACTTCTGAGTAGTTATTGGGTTTTAGTTTAGCTGATGTTTTATCCACCTTTTTAACACCTTCTTTGGCTCTCATTTCAGTTCCCTTCACACATCAGAACTGTTACTTTGCATATAGAGACAGTTAAGACTGTTGTGTATTTTCATGCCATGCCAAGTTATGGCAACGTATGCTGATATTAATGCGTTATGTTGTAGACCTGCATATACAGTGGGGCTGTTTCTGCATAAAAATGACCTAAAACATCATCAGATTTTCACAAGTCCTAAAAGTAGATAAAGAGAACCCAGTTAAACAAATTAGACAAATATTATACTTGGTCATTTATTTATTGAGGAAAATGATCCAATATTACATATTAGTGGCAAAACTATATGAACCTCTAGGATTAACAGTTAATTTGAAGGAGAAATTGGAGTCAGGTGTTTTCAATCAATGGGATGACAGTCAGGTGTGAGTGGGCACCCTGTTTTATTTAAAGAACAGGGATATATCACAGTCTGCTCTTCACAACATGTTTGTGGAAGTGTATCATGGTATGAACAAAGGAGATTTCTGAGGACCTCAGAAAAAAGAGTTGTTGATGCTCATCAGGCTGGAAAAGGTTACAAAACCATCTCTAAAGAGTTTGGGTTCCACCAATCCATACTCAGACTGATTGTGTACAAATGGAGGAAAATCAAGACCATTGTTACCCTCCCCAGGATTGGTCGACCACAAAGATCACTCAAGAACCAAGGCGTGTAATAGTTGGTGAGATCACAAATCACCCCTAGGGTAACTTCTAAGCAACTGAAAGGCCTCTCTCACATTGGCTAATGTTTGCGTCCACCATCAGAAGAAACTGAACAACAATGGTGTGCATGGCAGGGTTGCAAGTTGCAAGGAGAAATCCACTGCTCTCCAAAAAAGCACATTGCTGCTCATCTGCAGTTTGCTAAAGATCACGTGGACAAGCCAGAAGGGTTCTTAGAAGAATGTTTTGTGAATGGATGAGACCAAAACAGACCCTCTTGGTTTTAACAGAAAAGCGTTATGTTTGGAGAGGGGAAAACACTGCATTCCAGCATAAGATCCTTATCCCATCTGTGAAACATGGTGGTGGTGGTATCATGGTTTGGGCCTGTTTTGCTGCATTCTGGGCCAGGATGGCTTGATTGATTGATTGATGGAACAATGAATTCTGAATTATATCAGAGATTTCTAAAGGAAAATGTCAGGACAATCTGTCCATGAACTGAATCTCAAGAGAAGGTGGGTCATACAGCAAGACAACGACCCTAGCACACAAGTCGTTCTACCAAAGAATGATTAAAGAAGAATAAAGTTAATGTTTTGGAATGGCCAAGTCAAAGTCCTGACCCTTAATCCAATAGAAATGTTGGTGGAAGGACCTGAAGTGAGCAGTTTAATGTGAGGAAACCCACCAACATCCCAGAGTTGAAGCTGTTCTGTATGGAGGAATGGGCTAAAATTCCTCCAAGCCGGTGTGCAGTTACAGGTTACAGTTTAGTTGCAGTTATTGCTTACGCCAGATACTGAAAGCAAAGGATCACATACTTTTGCCACTCACTAATATGTAATATTTGATCATTTTCCTCAATAAATAAATGACCAAGTATAATATTTTTGTCTCATTGTTTTAACTGGGTTCTCTTTATCTACTTTTAGGACTTGTGTGAAAATCTGATGATGTTTTAGGTCATATTTATGCAGACACATAGAAAATCCTAACGGGTTCACACAAACTTTCAAGCACCACTGTAAATGGTGAAGTAGTAATTGATCAGAATACTTGACAGTGAATAAGTCAATTCAACCAAAGCTTAACAAGATTTGGCTATTCAACAACAAATCAAACTGACAGTAGTGTTAAAATCATAGCTGCACACACTGTTGTAGTGTTTTTTAATTTTATTTTTTTAAATTATTTTATTTATATTTTTGTGGGGTTGGGATCGGAGTCTGTCATCCTGTCACCCTGGTAATCACTGGGTGCTGGCAGTAGTGCACTGCAGACACAATGCCAGTGTATTGCAAGGTCAGACGGGTTGCGCTTGCAGTGCCAGCAGTTGATCCGCCTCCTTTCCCTGAAGGCACTCCAACCCAGGTCACTGAGTGACTTTGTAGGTATATTACTTTACAATCCAATAACTACGATCTACAAAAGGGCAAAAACAAACCTCTTTTACTGATTAAATACTCGGTTACTTTTCCAGTAGCAACCTGGCTTTGTGTGATTTACATATGCAGCCTTAACATTATTAACAATAATATGTAACGAGAGGTGCAGTCTTCAATATACAGGTATGCGCTGTTTAACATCTGCATTACATTCTGTGCAACAGAACATTGACCTAAAGGGATGTTGCCCAGACACCATAGTCACGTTTTTAGGCTTCCTTGTATAGAAAGTGCATTAAAAAAAAAAAAAAGAATGGAGAGGGGGAAAAAAAGTGTACTAACGATGCAGCTGAAAACTCGTGGAACCCTAACATCTACACAGCAATCCCACCCGAAGCCCAACTGTTATACACAAACTAAACCTTTTTTTAATATATGAAAGCTCACAATATTTATAAAATACACAGCAACATACACAAGCAATTAATGTAGGAATCCGTAATAATTAAGTAAAATATGGTAATTATAGTTCAGGACAGTTCTGTATACTGGGCTGATTCACATTTTTCTGGTTCCGATCCGATTCCAGTGCACAACTACTGATACACATTGCGATATAGTAGGTTTTTTTTTTTTTTTAATAAAATCCTTTTACTTTGGTTATTATTGTTTGTACTGTGTTTAAGGTTACAACATGGTCTTGTTTTTCGTCATTTCCAGACTTAAAAAAAAATCTCTTCACAAACATTTTAGTTAAACCAACAGCTAATACTGTTTGCTCACTCAGTTGCAGACTGAAGTTGCTGCATGTTTATGGTAACATGTGGAATGGAATATGCATCGGTAAGGGAATCGGTCCTGTCTGTCTGATATCCGATGAGTCATTATTGGACCCGATACTGATATAGGATCGAATGTCAGGCAGCGCTGTTGTAACACAGCTGCAACAAACCGGACACTCAAGGTTATAAAATGGAGAGAGGGAGCATTAATGTTGCACAGACAGTCCAGAGGCAGGCAAGGTCCAAACCACGAGTAGGATAAGTAGATACATGGAGAAGTCAAAACAGACCAAGGTCAAAAACCAAAAATACAAAGAGTAAGGCAGACACATCAGAAAGGCAAGGCAAAAGCAGGGAAAACAAACTAATCTCCTGCAGAACATTCCGCTAATAGACTAACCATTTAGTTTTTCACTTTCGAAACGCTACTCAATAAATTGCTAGAGAATTAATATAAGAAATGTTGTTAATGATTTGACCAGTTTCCTGCTATAATTTTTAAGATCTCATCCATTAAAGCGAATGGCCACCTTAAAGTTTTTATAATAATTTATAATAGTAATTATCCACTCCAGATTTGCACTGTGGTATAATCGTTACATCCTCCCCTCCGGCATCCCCCCGCCCCCAAAGCAAGCATAAAACCTACCTGGTGTATTCCTGGGAAATGCAATAATACAGGATCTCTATAGGCCAATCGGTGTCAGTTTATCTGTTATTCGACCCTGGGGTGCTTACACTTAATGAGTTTTATCCTTGTCAGTAATTGATCTTTGCCATTCAAATTTTTTTCAGTCGCTCCCCACCCAGAGAGAAGAAGAAGAAAATCAAAAAGTACTGGGATGTCCCTCCTCCAGGCTTTGAGCACATCACACCCATGCAGTACAAGGCCATGCAGGGTGAGTGGAAAAATTTAAGCGAACTTCTTGTTCTGAAACAAAAGCTCCAAAACAGGCATTTAGTGACTCATTTGCATTCTCAATGTAAAAGAAAAGTTTATGCTTTATAATTGTGTACTTTCTTGCTTAGCTGACCTTGTTAGCTCCCACACTTCTGTGGAAAAGGTCACCTTCATTACCTTCATGTGAAGTGCATGTATGTGTCCTTATTATCCTCTTTGTATATTTTCTTACAATTACACTTCTGTCTGTTTTATGCCACAGCTGCTGGTCAGATTCCTGCCACAGCTCTGTTGCCCACTATGACTCCAGATGGACTAACCGTTACACCCACACCAGTGCCCGTCGTGGGTAGTCAGATGACTCGCCAGGCTAGAAGGCTTTACGTGGGCAACATCCCATTCGGCATCACAGAGGTAAGTAGGCACCGGAACTCGTGTGCACTGTATGTGTTTCTAGATTAATTTGATAGGTTTTCCTATGTATGTGTGTAATTAAGTTTACTGTTTTGTTACTGTTAGTCTACTGCACATGATTTATGTTTGATGTTTTTTTATTTTTACTCAGGAATCCATGATGGACTTTTTCAATGCTCAAATGAGGCTTGGCGGTCTTATTCAGGCTCCAGGAAACCCTGTCCTTGCTGTCCAGATTAACCAGGACAAGAATTTTGCCTTTCTTGAGGTAGGTTGTACTTTTGTTTAGGCACTATATATCTTTAGTGGACGGTTACTGATATATTTGCTTTTATTAATTCGTCAAGAGACTTGCAGAGATTTGTTTTCCCTTTTGTAACACAAGAAATGCGGTACCTGAAAGATGAGTTAAGTTATTTGGATGTTAAACCGCTTTCAAGGACTGCGATGTGACACCCCTGTTATGATTGAAAAGTGGAAGTTGGAAGGATGGAAGTTTGGAGTATGTAACTTTTAAAGTAGAAGAGATCTCAACACCTACCTTTTCATTACCTTCTTCAGTTGCGCTCTGTGGATGAGACCACACAGGCAATGGCATTCGATGGCATCATATTCCAAGGCCAGAGTCTGAAGATCCGCAGGCCACATGATTACCAGCCTTTGCCAGGCATGAGCGAGAACCCGAGTGTCTATGTGCCAGGTGAGTCTATGCAAGTGTATAATTATCCAGCACTTCAGTCAGCACCAGAGTTATTTTGATGAAACATTGTTTTATTGTCTAATGACTTGCATATTTCGATTTAAGTAGTTTTAGTAATTACTGGTTTTTTTCAGGAGTGGTGTCCACGGTGGTCCCAGACTCGGCTCATAAGCTTTTTATTGGAGGCCTGCCCAATTATCTCAGTGATGACCAGGTACCCTTTAATTTCAGCCAAGAAGGCTTAAGCATGGCCAAAAGCAAAGACAATACTACACCGTTTCCTTCTGTCTTTTAGGTGAAAGAGTTGTTGACCTCCTTTGGCCCCTTAAAGGCATTTAACCTAGTGAAGGACAGTGCTACAGGCCTCTCCAAAGGCTACGCCTTCTGTGAATATGTTGATGTTAACCTCAATGATCAGGTGTGTGCATTCGTTACGTTTGATAGGAGTAATATATATTGTACAAGTCATGTACAATCAGCCTTTTTTTCCATTCCTATAACACTTGCCACCAAAATGCACTGTGGAAACATGGGTTTGCTGCATTTTTACGTGGTGTGTGATTTTGTTTTTGTATCTGTTGTGTGAACCTCAGGCTATTGCAGGATTGAATGGGATGCAGTTAGGTGATAAGAAGCTCCTGGTCCAGAGAGCAAGTGTTGGAGCCAAGAATGCCACCCTGGTAAGAAAAGTGTTCTAGTAAATGCATACTAATCTAGCATTATGGTTTAGTTTTATAGTTTATATATTTGTCATCATTACTTTCTAGCTGCCATTATGTCTCTTCACCGATGTTTGCCTTGGATTGTCCCTTTGTTTGTGCTGTGTTAAAATGTCAACTAGTAGTTCCATTCATTAATGACCTGTTTTTATCTGCACCCTAATATAGACAAGCATAAATGAGACACCAGTGACACTTCAGGTACCAGGCCTAATGAACAGCTCTGTGAATCAAATGGGTGGAATCCCCACTGAGGTGCTGTGTCTGATGAACATGGTGGCTCCTGAAGAACTGCTGGATGATGAGGAGTATGAAGAAATAGTGGAAGATGTCAGAGACGAGTGTTCCAAGTATGGTCAAGTCAAGAGCATTGAGATCCCTCGGCCTGTCGATGGCCTGGAGATTCCTGGAACTGGCAAGGTAGTGAAATGGATCTTTACACAAATAGACATTTCAAGCATATTAACCTGCTCAAAACCTACAGAAGGTCTAGTTTAACGTATACCATACATATCATGGCGTAAACGCCTTAAACATGCTTAGAACCCTTGCATTATCCTACAGTTGGGCAAATAATTAACAAAGCTTATTTTAGTGAAGTGTTAAATATCTCATATTTTATTTGAATAAATTATTGAAAGTGGAAAAACAAACGATTACTGTCCCACGACCACAGCTTTTCTTCACTATACATTTCCCAGCGCTCATCATTCCCACCACGTGACTTCTGATTTCCTCATTTAGCACAGGACTGTGCAGCAGTGTCTCATACTGCATATTGCTTGCCCGGGAAAACCAAAATTCGAAATCATAATACGGTTTCTGCTGAATGGGTTTATGTATATTGGATTTCCATCGTAAGTTGGGCCATTGTAACACGGTTAGTGCGTGTATTGGTCTTTACATCAATATTAAAACAGACTTTTAAATAATTTGGACAAAAGTCAAGACTTAAATGTCTCAAATGTGTTAAATGTCTAAATGCTGCGATATTAATTGGCAGACCAGCACATTTTATGTAAATTGTGGCACTGTTATCTACAAACGCAGACCTAATCTTAGACTCCTTGCATTAGCACCGGTATCAAATTAAAGGTAACGGATTGGAGATGTTACCCAGCCTTACAGATGTGCATTTATTTGTGATTTTTCAATTAGGATAACCTCACAGGCTAAACCCATTTCAGATTCTTGATGATCACTGTTCGTGTTTTGTTCTTGTCAAGCAAGTCCTGGAACAACTGTCTAATTTTTCCAAATAATGTAGGCTTAATTTAATCTCCGTCCAGTCATGATGCAAGTAAGCAAATGGCAGCGATGTGATATAATCCAGTGGTGTAATGTTACACAAGTGGTGCAAAATGAGTAGAAGTAAAATAACAGGCGAGCAGAAGAGTTTTCACTTGGAATTTTGTGTTTAAAATCTCCGTCACTTCATCCGTTCTGTGTACTCTCTCTTTCAGATCTTTGTGGAGTTCACAACGGTGTTTGACTCCCAGAAGGCCATGCAGTCCTTAACAGGCAGGAAGTTTGCCAACAGAGTGGTTGTGACCAAATACTGCGACCCCGATGCCTATCACCGCAGAGATTTTGGCTAGACCAGCATGGACGGCAGACCATGGAGGTAGAGGAAAATTTGGAGCAAGAGAAACCAGATGATCAGGACAAAGTAGTGGAATGACAAAAGAAGAACCTTTTTTAAATTCAAGTGCAAGTTGGCATTTCGTGTTTTTAAGGAGGTGATGTTAAAAGCAGCGTATCGCATACAGCTATTATTTCAGTTTTTTTTTTTTTTATTGTATATTAAACTAAATTGTTAGAAGAGGAGGAATGATGATTTAATGGTCCCAGAACCGATGAATATTGACAATGGCATGAGTGTGGCGAAATAAAGATTTTCTTTTTTTCACATTACTCACCAAAGAGCGAGAAAAAAGAAAAGCTGTTTTGTTCTTTGATCCCTCTTCAGTCACGGTTTTCTCTGTTGGCAAGCTATTTACATTATTTCTGCTTTTCTCTCACATTTCCAGCTGTTTATCTCCAGGCATAATTTAGTTTAAACCGTGTTAGTTAATGCCCATCTTTGTCTGTTTCCTGTACACATCACTGCCTCTTATACTGGTAATGTAACTTAGTCTAGCATGGCACCTTTGTGTGTCTCTGTATGTGTGATCTTGAATATGACCCTCTTTTGATAATAAACTTAGTGAGAATTTGAAAAATATGTTCAACACTGGAGTGCATTGTAAGCCTCTCACAGCTAGACTTATTTTAAAATAAGATTTTTATAATTGTAAACTTATTTTTCTAAATTAAGTTATATATTATTTTAATATATTTTATATATCGTTTTACTTTTAAGTTTTAGTTTTGTGGATTAAATGACACATTTTAAAGTAGTTTGCACCACAAATCGTTGTTAGATGTGGCTATAATTCTTTTTAATGCACAGGTATCCAGACCTGTCTTACCAGATTTATGAAAAATTGTGCGCTACTAGGGCTTGACGATGAATCGAGAATTAATCAAAACATACAGATTAACTGACGTGATCTTGCCCATGTCGATTATTTTGATTTAGTGTTTTTTTATTTTTTGTTAATACTTTTTTTTTTTTATTCTCTTAATACATTCCCCACTGTTCGTTTACAAATGCTACACAATATGAAAAAGATTCAAGAAAATGTAAAGAAGTAACATGCCATATCCTACCAAATCACAAGATTTTAATTTTTAAATGGTTGAAATATTCAATCAATAACCATAAATACTTTGGTTTCACAACAATATGCAGTCTTTCATTATAAACAAATCCTAGTTTTATAATTGAGCATATTTACTGTACAAGCCTTGTCGGGGGAAAAAAGAGGGCAAGAAAACAAAACAAAATAATATTCGTTGATTTTAATTGAGGTAAAATGTTCAATTAATCATGATATTGATTTGAGGACCAGCACTACTTGGTACTTCATGAACTCTGATGCCATGTGTTTTAGCAAGGTGTTTTTAATAGCCCTTGCATTTCTTCTTGAAGGTTAAAAACAACATATGCCGATATATTTCCAAGGCTTTAACTGTCCCCACTGTGGGACTACAAGAAACCAGAAATGATCCAGAAAAGGCAAGTGAAAAACTTCCACTGAGAATTCCACCCCAATGATATGGTAGTCTGATACTTCCAAAACACTTTGACCATCAACCTTTAAGTCTGTATTCTCTGCAGGATGTCATGCCTTATTGTCATTTTTGGACTCAATCATGTTTACGAGCACTGGACCAGTTAGAAGCAAACGATACCACTGTCTCTGAAATCCTGAGAGGGAACAAGAAACTACAAGAACTGCAATATTCCACCTTTTGCTGGATCCCAGGGAATGAACAGGCAGAATGAATGGCTAGGACATCAATGGAAGAAGGGATAACCATGTGATGATCCCAATAATGGATGCATTCCAAACGATCCAAAACCAATATGAAAAATGAATGGGATGGTAAATTGCTTAAGTCAAGTCAGATCTATTTATATAGCGCTTTTACAATGAAGCATTGTCTCAAAGCAACTTTACAAGTTTAGATTATCTCCTAATATCTACGTCCAATCCCAAATTGAGCAAGAATAGGCCGACAGTGGCAAGAAAAAACTCCCTAAGTGTTGTGAGGAAGAAAGCTTGGGAGGACCAAGACTCAAAAAGGGACCCAACCTCCTTGGGCAGCGTAGATGATAAATCTAAAAATGAAACAAAAGTCATGGAGTCATATTTCAACTAAAATGTGAAATATGCACATAGGCATTAAGTGGCCCGGGTATGATGGGGCTGGAGCTGATGACGGAAGCAGCTTGAGTGAAGCTGCAGCGGATGAACATCATGTGTGGGGCTGGAACTGGTACCAGAACACAGCTCAAAGAGAAAACAGAAAATGTAATTAGTTATTAAATAAGAGCACAGTGTCTATTAACAATCACTGATGCCACGTGTAGCATGAGACCCCGGCAGCATTAGCTGTAGCAGCATAGCTAGAAAGAGGAGAACTGGTAGATAACACAGCCAAGGTGGATCACATGAGACATCGGCAACCCCACATCTCTGATCACCATAAGGCTCTGCCCTTAGTCTAAGGCAAGGATGCACGAGTCAAGATCAAGAGGACCGAAGCCCAGTTCAGCCAGACTGCCCACCCGACACTCCTGGCTAACGGACAAAGCAGGCAGGCCAGATATGATCTTGGTTTGAGACATTTTTCCATAGACAAGTTATGACACTTTATTTGAAATTTGGAGGCCATGTCAACAACTTGACCCTTTATCATGTTCCTCAAACCATTGCTGAGCAATTGTCACAGTGTGGCAGGGTTCATCAACCTGCTGAAAGAAACCACTGGCTTCAGGGAATACCATGAAGGCATGTACTTGGTCTGCAGCAATATATAGGTAGGTGGTACGTATCACAGTAACATCCACATGAGTGAATAAGGTTTTCCAGCAGAACATTGCCCAGAGAATCATACTGTCGATGTTATTCACTTCACCTGCCCGTGATTTTAATGATATGGCTCATCTGTGAATTTCCAGTATTTAGCAGATACCCATATCTAGAGTAACTTACAAATGAGTTGAGCAGTTGAAAGGTAATATCCATGCTCACAGACCCCCCAGTGGCAGAGTTGAGATTAGAACTTACGATTCACAGTACAGAACATTACTCACTGAGCGCATCCCATGTGTATTGGTCAAATGCATTTACATTTAGCTGACACCATCACCCAGAGCAATTTACAACTGAGGGAAGGGCCCAACAGTGGCAGGATCAAGAATTAATATTACAACCATCTAATTTGTTGCTCAGCATTTTAACCGTTGAGGCAATCAATTACCAGGGCTGAAGTGAGTTTCCCTATATTGATGAATCTTTGAGCAACTTCGCAATGTACAAACATGCCTCTTTTCGACTTTTCCCCCCAAAGCATTCTTAATCAGGAATTTTATGAGTATTTAAAGTACTTCACTGTTAACTCTGCCCCAATACCAACATGGCAGCAATCAAATAGTTACTTGTAGTAATTTGCATCAGTTTGGAGGATTTAGGATTCAAGAAAATATGTAATTATCACTAAATACTGGAGTACAACATTCCATAAATCTCGCAATAGATCAGAAAACCATAAGCTTATATAGTAGTATACTGAGCAAAATGTTTAGGCACCCTTGTACATCATTTTGTTTAAGATATTTATTTTTGACTTGACTCCTTTTGTCTTTTTTGTGAGTTAGTAAAAATGTAGAATTTAGATTGTGAACACTGTACACGTCTTTCAAAAACCTTTCATGTTGTTTAATAAATTACTTGTTACATAATAAAATTCAATAGCCTAATTTTATACAGTGCCTTGCAAAATATTCGTCCCCTTACACTGTTTCATCCTCCACCCCTTGTTTCCACATTTCAGGCCTTCAAACATAAAGAATTGAAATTGTAATTTTTTGTTAAGAATCAACAACAAGTGGGACAACAATTGTGAAGTGGAACAAAATTTATTGGATATATGAACTTGTTTTTAGAAATAAAAAACTGAAAAGGTTGGGGGGTCGTGCAAAATTAATTTCTGCCCCTTGACTCACTCCAGAAGTTCAGTGAGGATCTCTGAATGATCCATTGTTGACCTAAATGACTGATGATACTAAATATAACCACCTGTGTGTAATCAAGTCAGGCCGTATAAATGCACATTCTCTGTGATAGTCTCAGAGTTCTGTTTAAAGCCCGCAGAGATCATCATGAAGACCAAGGAACACCCATGCAGGTCCGAGAAACTGTTTGTGGCTGGAAGTTTAAATTAGAAGCCTAATGTTTTGGAATCCACAACCGCTTTCCCCTGTTTCCTTTAGGTCCGTTCCGCGGCTCGCTTTCACCCCCCCTCTCCCGTGATCTCCCGGATATGTTTCCGCGTCTCTCCGTCATTAACTTGTTCCCTTATTCAACTGAATAACTTCCTTACACCCTGACCCTGAACGCCACGAACAGCCTAAGCGTTCACCCAAGGGTAGCGGGGTCCCCTCGGCAGGAAATACCGGAGAATCGGCCCACGCAAGCCACGCGGCCAGAAAAATCAAACGATCGGATAACATAAAGCCAACAACCACTGCAAGGCGTGGTGTGTCCTTGCTTGAGGGCCCTTTCAGGAGGGCGAACGCAGCCACAGGGCAAAGTTCTTTCCGTGAGACCTGGCGTTTCCTTTCTTCCACACGAGGCCCCAAAGGGGACCTTATCTGCCAGATGCGTCACGATTCGTCTCCTGGGTGGGGTGCTCTTCGTTCCACGGGAAGGGCACCCTTGTCGAATGTGAGCTACTCCTTCGACTCAACCGGGTACGAAAAAGTTTCTTCGCGCCTGACTTGATTGACACAGGTCTCTCTCCCCGTCAATTCTATTCTTCGCCGTCTGCTGTGTCACCTAACGAGTGTGGACGACTTGAAGTGGGGCGAGGAACGAGGAATAGGTGGATGCTTCGGCGGCGCACAGGGCCCTCGCTTACATTTACCTGCACAATCTGGCCTTTTGGAAGAGTGGCA
Source organism: Ancistrus triradiatus (assembly GCA_025084515.1). NCBI lineage: Eukaryota > Metazoa > Chordata > Actinopteri > Siluriformes > Loricariidae > Ancistrus > Ancistrus triradiatus. The sequence continues at coordinate 154,386 of JAJAGP010001328.1, forward strand.
AGAATAAGAGCCATTTCCCCAAGTTAATCCATAAAACGTTTTGCCACAAGCACCGTGGAGACACAACCAAACATGTGAAAAGGTGCTCTGGTCAGACAAACTTTTTTTGGCACAATGCAAAACGTTGGTTTGGCCCGTAAAAGCAAACACAAAGCCTCATCACCCTGAACGCACCATCCCCCACTGTCAAACATGGTGGTGGCATCATCATGGTTTGAGCCTGCTTTCACTCACAGGGACAGGGAAGAGGGTTAAAATTGATGGAAGATGGGATGGAGCCAAATACAGGACCATTCTGGAAGAAAACCTGTTGGAGTCTGCAAAAGACCTGAGACTGGGACGGAGATTTATCATCCAAAACATGAAGCAAAATCTACAATGGAATGGTTCACAAATAAACGTATCCAGGTGTTAGAATGGCCAAGTCAAAGTCCAGACCTGAATCCAATCGAGAATCTGTGGAAAGAGCTGAAAACTGCTGTTGACAAACGCTCTCCATCCAACCTCACTGAGCTCGAGCTGTTTTGCAAGGAAGAATGGGCAAAAATTTCATTCTCTCGATGTGCAAAACTGATGGAGACATACCCCAAGCGACTTGCAGCTGTAATCGCAACAAAAGGTGGCGCTACGAAGTATTAACGCAAGGGGGCCGAATAATTTTATTGCTAAAAAAAGTTTCAAATATCCAATACATTTTGTTCCACTTCACGATTGCATCCCACTTGTTGTTGATTCTTCACCAAAAAAATTACAATTTCATATCTTTATGTTTAAAGCCTGAAATGTGGCAAAAGGTTGAAAAGGGGCCGAATACTTTTGCAAGGCACTGTATATATAAAGGATGGTAATGTCAGTTACAAATTTGATTTCAGTTTACTGACCTTTATGGTATTTTTGTGCAATTCAGTAATGTTTGGTGTCATTTTTAAAGCACATTTTATTTGCAGATTTTTATTAGATTAAAACTCTTGAACTGTATTGTGTAGGCACATAACTGGGTACATAATCCTCTGATTTGAAGGAAGTGATATTTGCATTACTGCCATGGTTGAGATAACATGCATTCAGTGTTATTGCTGCCTTTCACGATGGTGAATGTGGTTAGCGAAGTTGGCTCATCTTTTTTCCTTGGAACCCCACCTAAGAGCGAGTAATTTTCCTTGGAACAACCCCAACCGGCACACACAGACCAAAGGAATAAAGTGATTGACTGCCAATCTTGATTGGCAAAAAATACTATAAATTATAGATTTTCTTCCTTTTTTATTGGGTTCCTTTAATAGTTTTTTTTCCATTTTGGCTCCTTTTCTGTTTTCAAGACAGCTCAACATTTAGCTAAAAACAAAACATAAGGCCTATTCAAAATCTTTTTAAGTAATTTTATATAGATTTACATAGATTTTTTTCCCCAGTGAGTGTGTTAATAAAAAATTTTTTCCACATGTGGAAATTGTGTTTTGACAAACTCAGAGCAGACAAAACCTCACGCACCCCCGTGACGTTTGGGGCACAGAGCATAGGTTGAGAACCATGGATGTTCATCCCATCATGGATGTCAGCTCAGCATTTGAAGATAAACCACAGCAAAACTGAGCTGCTTTACATTCTTGCAGGAGGATCCCGTTCTCAATAGTTTGCCATCTCTCAGGTAAACTCTTCATACCCTCTGTGAATGCAAGAAACCTTGACCAAGTCATGCAGGTATTTTCTCTACAACATCAGGAAAACTCTACCTTTCCTTTCCAGGAAAGTCACCCAGGTGCTTGTTCACTCTCTTATTGTATCAAAACTAGATTACTGCAATGCTCTTCTGGCTGGTCTTCCAATGCATACAATCAGACCCCTGCAATTGTTTCAGAATGTAGAGGTTCATCTGGTTTTCAATTTACCCAAGTTTTCTCATGTCACCCCACTGCTGGTTCTCTTCTGGCTCCCTGTAGCTACCCACATCAGATTCAAAACCCTGATGCTCATCAAGCCAAAATGGAGCACCATCTTACCTAAATACTCTAATCAAACCACACTCTCTACCTCGTACTCTCCGAAACACGAGTTTGTTTGACAGGATCCTCCATGCAAGATTAAGGGAAGACAACAATCAAGACTCTTCTTCATCCTGGCACCCACGGGGTGGAATGAATGAACCACTGGATGTCCAAATGGCTGAGTCTCTTGCTGTCTTCAAACGGCGATTAAAGACTCACCTCTTCACTAAGCACCTAAGTAAAGACTGAAAATGCAACTTAAAAATGCTTATTGCAAAAAAAGGAAAAAAAAGTTTCCTTTTGTGTTATTGATTTACCCATAACAGATTCTTCCAGATTCTGGTTGGACTGTGTTCTTGTTCTTATTTGTACTAACATGATGTTTTGTTTACGAAGAAGAACACAAAGAACTGTCTGCTAAATGCTGTAAATGTAAACCATAGCATTAGCTTAACCAGTTACTCTAAATTGGCCTAGTGTGGGCGGGGGCAAAGTCAAGTGCTGCTATGCACCAGTTGGAATTTACTCGGGTCATGTCAACATGGAAAGCAGACCCTGCATTGATGCAGAATAAATGCTAGGAAAGAGAGAGAATTATTGAGGTCTTTATTTATTGCTGTCAAGTTAGTGAATGATCTTAAGATAGGGTTTACGATGTTCGTTGTGTTATGATACTTTCAGGAAATCCACCCCATCCATTAAGTGGGAGCTTGGTGTTGACAGGAGTTTTGAATGTGAAATTAAGAGTGTTTCCTAGGGTCCCAACAGTAGTGACTTTTCAAAGCTGGGATTTCAACTCACAACCTTCTGATTCATGGTTCAGAACCACTGAGCCCCAGTCCAAATTTGATTTCAGACAAAAATTATCCAGACAATTCAGTTTAGCAGCTGGGCTCAAGGGCCAATCAGTAGCAGACCTGAGATTTGAACTCATAACCTTCCAATTTGTCACTTTAGGCCTTGTCAGAGACGCCACCCTGTCCCTAATTTATCAGACGCCCTTATCCAGAGCAACATACGGGTGTACTCACACTAGGCAATCTGTACCATGTCCAAGCATGTTTGACCCCCAGGTGTGGTTCATTTGACTAGTGTGATCGCTTGGTTGTCAGTACCATGCCTGGGTGAGGTACGCCAAACCGTGCTTAGGGACACTTGAGGAGATGAGCTTGGGCACAGTACACATGTAGTGTGATTGCTAACCATGCCCAAGCACGGAACACAAATATAACTTCAAATCATCTGCCTCCATAAAAATCTTCTTATATGTGGAGCACGAGTAGCGGAAAAGCTCTGTGCTTAGATGTGGAGCAACGAGTAGAACTGAAAAGCTCTGTGCTGACAATCAATACATCTAGAAGGCCTATGAGAGGGCTGTGTGCCAGCGCGCCCAACACGACTTCAAAAACGACACAACGTACAACCGTAAAGTCCACTGTGCTGTGTAAAAGTGTCGTTACTCCACCACAAAAAGTAGTATCGTAATGACGAAGCATGCTTGGGCCCAGAAAGTTTAAGCACAATGTGAGCGCCGGCCAGCGGGGGAGTGGGTAGTGGGGACAATCGTGCTCTGTCACGGTACAAAGCAACCGGGCATAGTGTGAGCCTTCTTCAACTGAGCCGAGTATTTGGGCTCAAAGGACCAACAGTTGCAGTTTGGCAGAGATGAGATAGAAATTCACACCCTTGAAATTAGTCGCACTGAACCTCAACCGGGGAGCCACTTACTGTATGTCTCAGCGTTTAGCAGAGCTGGGCAGAGAGGAACTTTATATTTTTAGTTAACAGTCTTTCTAAAAAGCCCTACAACAGCAACTTTTTGAGCAGACCAACCTTCTTATTAATACGCCTTTACGACTGAGTCAGGCTCGATTTTTCTCCATTAAAGCGCCAGAGTTTGTACTTTGGGCTGAATTATTTGTTCTATCACCATTACCAGTGAGGTCAAGTGTGCGTTTCAATGGCCCGGTATACCTTTAACCTCGCAGGCTACACCAACCACCGCACAAGTCGCACGGAAGCTGTCGACCTATGCCGCTAGACGTACAAGCGTCCGCGTCCAATCACAGGCAGGCCACGAAAGGCGCCGTCCAACGGGAAGGCGGTGGGGCGGTGCCAGTGCCCATCAGCGCCTCAGCGGAGGAGGTGTTCCTGGTGGCCATCTTTGATGCGCGAAGTGATTGTTTGGCGAATAGAAGTGATAGGAAATAAAAAATAAAGGCCGAAAAAGTTGGGAAATTGGCAACGGAACGCGAGGTGAAAGAAAGAGGAAAGGTGGAACTCAGGAAAAGCAGGTAATACGGCCCTCGTCCGGCCTGAGCATCACTTCATTTACATGCTTCTTTTTTCTCCCTTCCTTTCTATTATTTTTTTTTTTTTACCCCGGCCAAAAAAACTGAACCGGTCGCGTATAGGCTTCAGCTCTCCACGGCATCCTGTGGCTACTCCAAATACAGGCAACCTGCTCACTTTAGAAAGTAGGTCTTCCTTCGACGGTTTTGCCCATCAGAAAGCGTGTTTTTTCCAACTCGCACACAGTTGTAGCTCTACCGCCTGAATATCAGAGAACCAAATCTGGAGAAACATGAATGTAAAGCAAGACGAGAGACGGAATTGTAGTTGTATAGACACAGTGTTGACTCGTAGTACCGAAGCGTGAATGGGTAGCGTTAAATAACCTGTAACGTTGGTCCGCTTAATGTCAGCACAAGTCAATGCCAGTCTTCATGCAGTGGCACTTTAACATCCAGCCTGCTGCACTGATGGAACGTGGCTCGTGTTCCTCCAGACTCGAAATCCTTGTCTCTGCTCAAATGTTGCTAAATTGCACAAAGATGCCGTGTCCTCAGATATGAAGTACGGTTTCATGGTGTGTTCCGTGACAGCTACACCTGCAGTCCTGTGCGCCCCGCTGTGCACAAATCAACATCCCCAAACTTTCGCCAAGACTGTTATTTAATCCAGTGCTGCTTTCTGGAGACACAGTTGTCTCTCCTCATAGGTGGCACAGAATGAAAATTTAAAAAGGCAAATGCTTCTCTTAATACCCGATTTCTTTTGAGAGAGCTCATTAGAACTGTACAGTGTAGTCTGGTCGTCTTCTTTTCCATTACTTTAGTCTTCTTAAGTAGAAAGCTGAACTGTTTTACTAGTTTGATGGTAAAATGTCAGCACAACATGGTGCAAGGCAGGAACCATCCCTAGACAGGTTGCCAGGCCCTCTCAGAACACTAACAACACACAGTTTAGAGAGACCAATTGACCTAATGCATTTTTGGGATGTGTGAGAAAACGAATAATCCGGAGGATTCCCACACGGACACAGTGAGAACATGTAAAATCCACACAGGCAGAGTGTCTACTGGGAATCAGGCTGGTGATTTCTTTGGTTGTGAGGTGATGGTGCTAACCACTTGAGCCACTGTGGTGCCATTGTTTTTATGTCAGTCATAAATAATTTCAGAGTATAAAAATGCGTTTACGTTTACCAGACATGTAACTGATACACAAGGTGTCAGACAAGAGTCTGGCTCAAGGGCCCAACATTGGCACCTTGGCAGTGCCGGGACTTGGACCTTCTGGTTCGTAGTCCAGTACTTTAACCACTGTGCCACCACTTTTTTTGAAGCACTTTTTGAACATACTATTATCTTGTGGATACGTTTTGTACCTAGTGATGAAGAGAAATTCATATCACAATATTTTCCCAAAGATATCCCGAGGAATAAATAAAATAGATGAGAGTTTATTTATTATTAATACCTTATAAATACAATTTCAAAGTAGTACTAAACGTTATCTTAATAAAATCAATATATAAGAGCATGTGATTTCAGTAGAAATGTTGCTTTTTCGTGTGTTTGCCACTTGCAAATGTTTATGTGTATTTTGTCTGTGTGTGTGGTGGGGCTGTTTCTGGATTTTTCACGTCACCGAAAAATACGTATCGTGGAACAGCGTTGTAATGCTGGAAATGAAGTTTTCATCTTTTCATAAACGGCTCTACCTTCACTGAATCTCAGCATCTCTTTGTTTTCAGTCACTCAGTAGTCCCAGTTTATGAGCTGCAAGTTCTAATGCAGGAAACAAAGTTTCTCTGCGTTTTCCCCATTATTTTTGAATAGTGCAGTTATCGGCCGCTTATTTAAAAATGGCATTAATCGGCCTATTGGTCTATCACTAGTGTCTAGAGAACCTGTCTAAGAGGGCATCGCATAAGATATTAGGATTACACACATGCACATGTGTATATTCATACTGCCATGCATGTGTGTGTGTTGTTTTTTTTATTACTTTGTCTACGGATGCTTTTTTTTTTTATCACCACCTCTCTCATCAACAAGGTGCTTTCTCCCACATACAACTACCACTCACTTGTTGTTTTCTGTGTTTTGCACTCTTCTGGGTATTCTTAGGTCATATTATAATGTTTGATAATATCACTAACTGAATCCCATGACCCATATCTGAAAGATTTTCTTTGTGTTGCTGCCACTGGATGATACACAGCTGATCCTAATATAGCTGATTAAATGTCTCATCAAGGGGTGTAAAGTAAAACTGATCAAATTGGCAAATCCAGCTGTCTTGTCTCAGACAGTTATCATACCGTATATATTTGTTTGCTACCGGTATTGGGGGAGAAACGCAAGCGAATGGAGAATCTCACCTACACATGCGCGTTTCCTTTCTTCCTTGCCTTCCCTTTAAAGTCGCCAACTGGCACCGCACTCAAAACACACAGCGGAGAAAATGTCAGAGAGAAGCAAAACTTCCAATTTTACTAATCTCCACCCCCCAAAATAAGTTAAATGAGCAGCGTGGGAGTACTTTTGATACCCCCAAAATGAACATGGGGTTGTGCTTGAGGACAGACATCCAATTTGCAAGAAATGTAGACGTAAATGGCTGCTGAAGGAGGCGGTGCTTCAGACATGTTCGCCCATTTATGAGACCATCATCCTTACTTGCAGATCTTTAATCCCTAGCCAAAAATGTTTGAACATTTAAACGTCAGCTGTAAAATGTGCAATCGAAATCTGGTTTCTAATCCTTCCGCTCAGCAAGCACCATCACGAGAACTTCATCATGCGAATGGACCATGCTTGAAGCGCGTGTCTGTGTAAAAGAGACTCCTCTGCTACAAGAATCCTGTCAGAAATAATCTTCTTTGTATGACGTGACTGTATTTCCCAGTAGCACACCAGTGAAACATAAACTCGTAGTAAAGGTGGTCAGATACTTAAATTTTTATTCTGAATAATTCATTCAGAATGAAAATGAGTTGAATACAAAATAGTTTGAGCTCCACCACAACACAACTACAAAACTAAAATCCTGCTTCTACAATAACAATAATAATAATAATGTAATGATGTAGTATAAAATAATATGAATAGTTTTCTTCTTTGAATACTTTTACTGCTTGAAGTACTTTTTCATGGTGATGCTTACATAATTTCCTTAGCATTTACAGTGCAGGCTCTTTACTTGTACCAGAGTACATTTACAGTGTGATATTAGTACTTTTACTTATGTAAAGTCTCCACCACTGGTATTAACATGTAACATTACTTCCTTGAGTTATATACCATGACATAGTTATAATAGCGAAATACCGTATAAAATGATACCATGATATTTTCGGGGAAAATATGAAAATCTCATACTGTTGCAACCCTACGACATGGCTGCATCAATTCCAAGCCTAAATTTGATTCAAACAAAACACGTCAACAATTAAAATTTGACACAACTGTTGCAAATCAATTCACGCGACAACACTAAAGTTAGCATTAGTGGTTTCTTTCAGCGCTTAATGAATTCTAACTGGTTAAAGGCAATTACTGAAGCTATCAGTTACGCAGGAGCCTAAATACATAATGCCAAGCAATGTAATGGGGTTCTGTCATGTGCTGTGGCTTAACCAGTGGATTCAATTTTATATTGCAATCACAGCGCATTATATTATAAAGCCAGTGAAGAAATGTTTTGGAGTCATTATTCTTACTGGCTGGGACACATGTTATTGTGAGGGCTTCAGAGTTGGATTTAAACTGGATAATGGCAACTAGTGAGAGCTTTAAAATGGGGGAAAAAAACGTGGAATTGGATCCCTAACCAAAAGTGCTGTGATATTGGATTTGGCTCACAAAGGAAGTTCATCTGACACCTGGCTTTCACATGTGAACTAACCTGTCAAGTGTGTAGCCATTAATAGCACTTTCTCCTCTGACTCCTGCTGCCAGGCAAACCATGTGTTACTGCGTTGCTGGCAACACAATCTCACACAATTTGTTATCAGATTAAATGGTTAAAAGTGACTTGTACCTCTTTTTCTCACCTAACAGAGCTCCCTGAGGTCTTGATGGAATGTGACATGCTTTTAGTTAAAATACCAATTGGATCAGGTAGCAGAGCATCCTTCTCACCCTGACAACACTTTATTTTTATTTTTTTTTTTTTTTTGAGTGCTTGTTCCTTTAAATGATAACGATTCACTGCTCACCCCATCTCCCTCAGTGATTCACAGCAGTCAGAAATATTATTAAATTCTTACATTAAATTATAGGCTTAATTAATTTGTTGTGTTATGGTAATTTAAACATTTGCATTAAATAACTGGCCGTTTATAGAGCTAGTGCTTCACTGTAAACCCTGAATTAGTGTTGCACGGTAAACTGATACTAGAAAAGCCGATGGTAGGATACCTCTTTTTTTTATTAATTTAGTACTTTAAGAATGATCGCGTTTTAAATTGAGCTGCATTTTTTTTTCTGAGAGTTGCGTTGATGTGCCACTGGGGGGCAGTATGTGCACACAGCACTGTGCTTCCTCTCGCTCCAGGTAAACACAGTGAATCAGAATGGAAAATGGAGAGTTAATGGCTGTTAATATCAGTGCATTTGCCACCTGTTCAAGGCTTGTAGAGAAAGTACATGCAATTGGCATTATTATACACGCATGGAATTATTTTAAGCCCATGAACACAACAAAACTGGTGGGCAAAAGATGTTTTAAACCTACAAAGACCAAGGGAAACAAAACGTCCAAGTTATTGTACTAAGAGCTCACAGAGTGGCAGGTTAGCAAATATAATAGATTATATAATCTTCATGTCCGCAAATATAAATCAGACGAGTGAGATCCATTATGTGACAAGCAACTTCGATGAGGAAGTTAAGGGTAATGATAACAGTTTAACTGGCTTTAATTTTTTTACTGGTTTTAATTTAATATTTTTTATGAACTCACCAATGTGGTAAACATCTCTATATATGTTCATACAGGTAACGATAAGTTTATCATAACTTCCAAACTGTTAGAATCAGGCTTTCACCAGTAGATCATCAATGGCAATTTTAAATATGATCAGTTCATATTTATTCAACTGGTAATTAAAATGGTAATTATGGCATGCACATTTTTATCAATAATTATTTCTATTGCTAACTAAGTCAACTAACCTCTCAAAGAAACCCCATAACTCAAGGATACAGAGGGACGTCAGATTACTGCTAACTGTGTAAAAGCCTTAATAACAATGTGACATTTCTAATCAAATTATTTTCAATCATTAAATTATCAATGTTATAAAAGTACCTGTTCATTGTCAACATTTCTTTGTTGTTTTATTTTTATTTTTTTTGTTCATAAAAAAACAAAAACAAAGACTTTTTAGTTCCATGTTCTATCATCTATTATTCTATTACTTTACTGATGTTTTAGGTTTTTGCCATGGTATCATTTCAATATGGGTATTGAGATATTTTAGGCAGGTATCGTATCATAGTCATAATATTGGTATCGACAACACTACCCTGAATATGATGTGATTCAGTTTCTTTGTGAGGAATCGACTCTCTTTTAAGGCTGGCTCCTAGTTTATATTTACAGCATTTAGCAGACACCCTTCTCCAGAGCGACTTACAATTGATACAGTCTTCCAATCCAAGCAGTTGTGGGTTAAGGGCCTTGCTCAAAGACCCAACAGTAGCAGCTTGGCAGAGGGGGGATTTTAACCCTGGACCTTTTGGCCCATAGTCCAGCACCTTACCCGCTAGGCTACCACAGTCCCTAGTCCCTGGGGCCTTGAATCACAGACTTGACTTTTCTAGGGACTGACTCAGACATTCAGATCTGTGCACTGAATATGTGAATCAAAGCAGCAAAAATGACTTCAAAGATAAAAGACGTTAAAATTATGTAGTGTTTACAATGTTTACAGTGTGTGGCTTGCGTATCTTCCCCATGTCTGCGTGGGTTTACTCTGGGTGCTCCGGTTTCCTGCCTTTAGGTTAGCTGATTATGCTTAATTTATAAAAAAGACAGAGTGTAAACAGAGACAGTACATTTATAGTTTAAATAATTCTTCAATTAAGTTGAGGAATTTTGTCTCTCATTTATTATTATTAGTGTTATCAGTTGGGCAAAAAAAAAAAAAAAAGTGATCTTGGCATTATATATCGGCCATCGGCCCATCCATTTAGAGCTTCAGGCACCCGGGTTTGATTCCTGGCCTTGCCACTGCCTGTGTAGGCATGAAGTTAAATTAGATTGTTCTCTCTTAGGAGAACATAGGAAGTTTTTCCCTGCCACTGTCGCCCTAGGCTTGCTCAATTTGGGATTGGACGTGGATATTAAGAGATAATCTAAACCTGTAAAGTTGCTTTGAGACAATGCTCCATTATAAAAAGCGCTATATAAATAAATTTGATTTGACTAGACACTCTGTTTTATCCAAATAATAATGATTAGAATCAGCTGGTTTTCACTGTGATTGGGTGATCAGTCTCGTATAACCGATTTGTGCCGTTCGCATTTAGCCACACATGAAATTACACTGCATTCAGTAACATTACTTCACAATTAAATTCGGCATTAAACACAGTTCAAGCTTTAATCTGTGTTTGTTCATGAGACAGATGATGGTGCTGATGATGACGAAGGGTTAGTTTTCAGTTCTCAAATGCTGCTACTTGGAACACTAAATAATCTCTTCCTATATAGTGCAGTACCAGTGAGGGAGCAGTGATATAAAGTGTTATTTTGGTTACAGCCATGTCTTCAGAATTCCAGTTCTTCACAGTGAGTGAGTGCTGTTTGCAGTGTGCATGACAAAAGTAAGCCCTGGAGGAACAATTCCAACAACATTCAATAATAAGACATTTAAAACGGCATCACCTTGCTGAATAAGTGGAATTTGACAAAGTTAAAACTAACTCTGCTGATAGTGCAGAGCCAGACACATGCCAGCAGCTGCTGGTGTCTTTCATAAGCAGTGAAGAAGTTTCCATTCAAAGAAAAGTTGAACCAAAAATATCTGCATGCCATCATTTATATAGGTAGGGACTGTAGTAGCCTAGCGGTTAAGGTACTGGACTCTGGACCAGAAGGTCCAGGGTTCACATCCCACCTCTGCCAAGCTGTCACTGTTCGGTCCTTGAGCAAGGCCCTTAACCCACAATTGCTTGGAATGTAAGTATCAATTGCAAGTCACTCTGGATAAGGGCGTCTGCTAAATGTTGTAAATGTAAATTTATATATCTTTGGACAGAAAAAAAAAAATCGGAATTGGCCAAAATTGGAATCGGCCAGTCATGTGTTAAAAAATCTGAAATCTGAATCGACCAAGACAATTGCAATCGGTGCATTTCTAGTAATTATCCAAACAATCCCCGTAACTCGGATTCATCAGACCCCTGCTGATACCAGTACTTTAATATTGGGTGTCTGCCTATACCGATCTGATATTTTTTTTTTTTTTTTCTCAAATATTTTTTTTTCTAATTGATGTGTTGTTTACTCAACATGGGACATTCCTCATATTTTTGTAACTGTTAATCACAGTCACACATTTATTGTTCTGTACATTACAGACATTTGTTTTTTTTTACAATGCAAACAGCTGTGTTTAATGGTGCTAGAAAGTTTGTGAACCTTTTAGAATTCTTCTGTATTTCTTCAATATGACCTAAAACAACATCAAGATTTTCTCACAAATCCTGGGAAGTAGATTAAGAGAATCTGTTAAAGAAATGAGACATTTATTTTATTGAGAAAAATGATCAACTGTGTGAGCTTCAAAAGTAATTGAAACTCTAGGATTAACAGTTTATGTGAAAGGTCAATTTAAGGTCAGATGTTGTCAATCAGTGGGATGAAAATCAGGTATGAGTGTGCGCTCTGAATTAAAGAATCAAAATCTCCGGAGAATTAACTGACACAGAGGAATGGACTTTGTTCAAAGCCGGAAAGATTGGTTGAACAAACACAAAAATAATTATCTGAATTATTATAGGCTAGTTACTTTTCAGTGAGAGTTATAGCCTATTTATTTTTTTAATGATTGTTAAATTAAGTCCTCAACAGTTAATTTGTCTCTAGTGCTTTACTCAGTGTAATAACAGCCTTTTATTCAGAAATTTCCTGCTCAGTGTTTACTACAACAATGATTTTATTGATATGTATTTATTTAAAAATCAGTCCGAGAATGCACCACCACCTTTTTTTTTGTTTAAAGATGTTTTTGTCTGCCTGAGTTAGTGTTGTCATATTTACTACACTTCCTGCTTTATTACTACGTGCTTACGCTTAACGTAAAAAAAATGCCAGTATAATTACTGCAATTATATACAGATGGATGCTGTATTGTAAGCAGGAACTAACAAGGTCTTCTAATCTTTCTCTTTGTGAAATTAGATTTTATTGGGCTGTTGTATAGCAGCTGTATTCATTTAGTTAGTTCATGCAAATAATTCTCTAATTTTATTTTGTTAAATCCCCACAGTGAAAGAAGGCATGAAGACAGCATCTTAGTCAAGTCATGGCTGATAAAAGGAAACTACAAGGTGAGAAAAAGCATCCTCTGCTGCATATACAGTGGTACTTCAGTTCTCATCGTTAATCGTAAAGCCTTGTTGAGAATCGAAAACGATGAGCACCAAGCCAATATTTCTGTAAGGGATAATATAAATTGAATGAATCCATTCCCGACAACCAGAAAATCCACACTGTATAAGGCATTATATGCATTGATGGAGTTGTACAGTGGTGTGAAAGTGTGTTCCCTTCCTGATTTTCTATTTTTTTGCATGTTTGTCACACTTAAGTGTTTCGGAACATCAAACCAATTTAAAAATTTGTCAAAGACAACACAAGTAAACCCAAAATGCAGTTTTTAAATGAAGGTGTTTATTATTAAGGGAGAGAAAATCCAAACCTACATGGCCCTGTATGAAAAAGTGATTGCCCCCCTTGTTAAAACATAACTATAGTTTATCACACCTGAGTTCACTGTCTCTAGCTACACCCAGGCCTGATTATTGCCACACCTGTTCTCAATCAGACATCACTTAAATAGGACCTGTTCTGATAAAGTGAAAAGTACACCAAAAGGTCCTTAAAAGCTACACATCATGTAATTGAGGTCTATCAGTCTGGAAAGGGTTATAAAGCCATTTGTAAAGCTTTGGGACTCCAGCGAACCACAGTGAGAGCCATTATTCACAAATGGCGAAGACATGGAACAGTGGTGAACCTTCCCAGGAGTGGCCGGCCGACCAAAATTACCCCAAGAGCGCAGCGACGACTCACCCAAGAGGTCACAAAAGACCCCACAACAACATCCAAAGAACTGCAGGCCTCACTTGTCTTAGTTAAGGTCAGTGTTCATGCTGCCACCAAAAGAGACTGGGCAAAATGGCCTGCATGGCAGAGTTCCAACACGAAAACCACTGCTGAGCAAACAGAACATTGTCTCAATTTTTCCAGAACACATCTTGATGATTCCCAAAACTATTAGGAAAACATTCTGTGGACTGATGAGACAGCAGTTGAACTCTCTGGACGGTGTGTGTCCCATTACATCTGGTGTAAAAGTAGCCCAGAATTTCAGAAAAAGAATATTATACCAACAGTAAAATATGGTGGTGGTAGTGTGATGGTCTGGGACTGTTTTGCTGCTTCAGGACCTGGAAGATTTGCTGTGATAAATGGAACTGTGAATTCTGCTGTCTACCAAAAAATCCTGAAGGAGAATGTCCGGTCATCTGTTTGTGACCTCAAGCTGAAACGAACTTGGGTTCTGCAGCAGGACAATGATCCAAAACACACCAGCAAGTCCACCTCTGAATAGCTGAAGAAAAACAAAATGAAGCCTTTGGAGTGGCCTAGTCAAAGTTTTAACCTGAATCCTACTGAGATGCTGTGGCATGACCTTAAAAAGGCCGTTCCTGCTCGAAAACAGTCCAGTGTGGCTGAATTACAACAATTCTGCAAAGATGAGTGGCCAAAATTCCTCCACAACGCTGTAAAAGACTCATTGCAAGTTATCGCAAACGCTTGGTTGCAGTTGTTGCTGCTAAGGGCGGCCCAACCAGTTATTAGGTTTAGGGGGCAATCACTTTTTCACACAGGGGTTTGGATTTTTTTCTCCCTTAATAATAAACACCTTCATTTTAAATCTGCATTTTGTTTACTTTTGTTGTCTTTGATTAATATTTAAATTGGTTTGATGTTCCGAAACACTTAGGTGTGACAAATGTGCAAAATAAAAAAAGGAAATCAGGAAGGGGGCAAACACTTTTTCACACCACTGTATTATACAGGTGCTCCCTGATTTTCAATGGGGTTAAGTTTTGACAATCATAAGGTAAATGTGTCATGAACTGATACGTTTAATATAGTCTATACTGTATCTTAACAGAGACAAGCTTATTGTTTAAAATACTTATACAATACCCTACATTTGGCCAAAATAATTAACAATAAGCTTACTTTTATAATAAAGTGTTGAAAATATCATGTAATTTAGTGAGTAATGGGTTGAAAGTGAAAAGTATAAGCAAAACACAAGTTGCTAATGCTAACTGCTCAGCCTGAAAGTGAACTGGAGGACTCAATTCTTGATTTGCTTTTGGTTAGTTTAGTCATCAACCATTTTAGGACCTATGGAGACTTATTTGCTCCAAGAATACAGTACTGTAGATGTAAAAATAAAGAAAAACATGATAAACACAACAGAGATGTTCACTGAGAAACAGATATTGTAAAACTGAATCATTACATTTACAGCATTTAGCAGACGCCCTTATCCAGAGCGACTTAGAAGTGATACAATCTTACAATCCAAGCAATTGTGGGTTAAGGGCCTTGCTCAAGGTCCGAACAGTGACAGCTTGGCACAGATGGGATTTGAACCCTGGACCTTGTTGTCCATAGTCCAGTACCTTAACCACTAGGCTACCACAGTCCCACATGAGTTATGAATTGTGATTCAAATTTCAGCTGGAACGAGTTTAAGGCCTCATAGAAAGTTTAAGGAAGCGCCGAATACAATCCGAATACGCCGAATACTAATCAAAATGCATCGAGAACCAAATTTGACGTCAGATGTGAACCACAGTGTTTAATTTCCTGGGAATTTTTCACCACTTAGACCAATAGCTAAACACAAGTTATAACTACAAACCCTGGTCAGAGTGCAGTCAGTAGAACTATACGTTCTTACAAGTCATTAGGCGTAATATACAATCATAGTAGATTACTAGGTCTTTATTTTGTTGCTAGTTGGCTGTGGAAGCCATTTTGATTTATAGTTTTTTCCATGTTCAGTGTTTCCAGTGTACATGCTTTAAGCCTTCTATGAGCTCTGTGATCTTGCATGTTTAAGTACCTGCCTTCAAACTGTATGTGCCCATTAGTCTTTGAAGATGGCTGGGTAGGACATTATACTAATATGCATATGTCTTTGTTTTGTGAGAGTGTTTGTGGCCCTTTCTCTGTTTACATTACCCTTGCAATGTTTCTTTGATCCCCCCCTTTTCATAGGTGAAATTGATCGATGTCTGAAAAAAGTAGCGGAGGGAGTGGAGCAGTTTGAGGATATTTGGCAAAAAGTGAGTACGTTAACTGCATCACAATACATATCTTTAGTTTTTTGCTCCAAATATTGAAAAATATTTAGTCCTGAACTGTCTTTTCTCTTCTGAAATAAACATCCAAAAGTGTTTATTTTGGTCTTTAGCTTTTATACCTGCTCCTCTGCATGTGAACAAATGATTTGTACCTGTCAGCAATGTGTGTATGTCTGTGCCTTTTTCCCTTAGCTTCACAATGCGGCCAATGCCAACCAAAAAGAGAAATATGAGGCTGACCTCAAGAAAGAGATAAAAAAATTACAGGTGATAAATTGCACACATTTGGTCACATGCTGTATGTTTTTGTTTTCAACCAATGGAAAAGGCCAGTAATCCAGTTCATCTGTCTGTTTTTCTTGATTGTGTAACATCTGAAGGCAATACACTTTGAGAAGTGAGCCAGTGGACATGCTCAAACCTTTATCCTCTGCTAGTAGTTCAAAATAATTCTCTGATTAGTCATCTAAATAAATTGTCCAGCCACTTTAGGCTACGCTAATGCGGGTGTGCAATATGTATCATCTACGATAATATCTCAGTTGTTGTTTTAACAATATGTGAGCTGACATTATTGATATGTCACTCACTTTGCAAATGTCAGCAGTCAAAAAAATATGCATGAAGAGTTCATTTACCGTATGTTTACCGTATTTTACCGGGTTATAAGGCACGATATCAATGATCGATTGCTAACGGATCTATTTTCATACATAACGCGCACCGGGTTATAAGGCGCATGAAATGAAACAAAACTCTTAAGTTCCGTCGGAAGCTCAGTTTGGTCTTTACCTGGCGCAGGGCGTCTTCTTGCTTCCTCCACTTCCGTACCATTGATTCGTTAATGTTGAATTCTCTCGCAGCTGCTCTATGTCCATGTTGTACTGCGTGACTGATAGCGCTGAGTTTGAAATCCGCTTCGAAAATAAATAAATGAATGAATGCACGTACCCTAATGCTGAAGCACATACCGTATTACTCCGCGATGCTGCGCACTATGGTTGCCGTAAGCTTCGTAACCTACCAAAGACCGTGCTAAAACATTTTGACAGATTTATGAGCGCCGTGTACCATCTACAATCGGTTCTAGGTCAGAAAGCACAACCAGAATTAATTCATACATTAGATGCACCGCATTTTAAGGCGCACTGTCGATTTTTGAGAAAGTTAAAGGATTTTAGTGCGCCTTATGGTCCGAAAAATATGGTATTTACTGTGTCATGTAGCCAGGTAGGATAGACTACTGCCACATGCACAAACCTAGCTAGTGTTCTACCTAAAAGCACATGACTGAAGTTAAGTATGTCGGAAATCGGTTACTGTTAAGACAGCTCGACAACTAACTTATTTCACCATCTGCGAACTAACCACAACACAGAATATGAAGATTATGACAAACTTTATCAATCAAATGCACCATCAAGGACGGCTATGGCTTGGATCTTCTGCTTGATCATAAATCTGTTGTGGCAAAATGTGAAACCTTCTGCAGTTTATGCGCCACAGTTTTATTCCAATAAATAAAGAAGTCCCATTTTTCCTTATATTTAAATTTCCTGCAATGTTATTTCCCTACATGTCCTTAGCAAGCAGCATATAATTATCTATTAACAAGAGCAAACATGTAAAATGTTAGACATTTACAAACACATTTTTCAAGGATGCAAATTATTGTTTAATTATCGTTTTTCATAAAATCCCAGAAACTATCAAAATACCAGTTTTTGTCAATATCGCACAGCCCTATTGATAGTACAGACTTGGTCTTTTTTTCTAAGAAAAAAAAACAGTTCAGATGTTTTATATTTTTTAATATCATTGTCTAAAAGTGCATTTTATTTCACTTTTAAAAGTTCACAGCACACTCCCATACCTTGGTTGACCTCTGCCGAGCTTTTTACCATAGTTGTATATTCCACTGTCCGAGTTATACGTATCTCTGTTGGTTACTATGAGAACCACTGCTGCCCAAGCCAAGGACATGCATGTTTGTGTGTACGCAAGTGTGGTTCACTGTGCTTGGCCTCACTGGGCCAGTCACAGCATGCTGGCCTCAGTCGCACAACTCTCAATTTCTGCTTACCATCTTTACTTTCTGCGTTACTCACTTTTGCTTTTCGTCTCTCCCTCATGCCAATTTCTCTGGTGTTCCAGCGGCTTCGGGACCAAATTAAGACGTGGGTGGCTTCAAACGAGATAAAAGACAAAAGGCAGCTAGTGGACAACCGCAAACTCATAGAAACAGTGAGTGCGAATTTACTGTGGACTTTTATATATGCTATGAATTTTCTTTCACGTTATGCTTGAAGTATGAGGTGAAATTAGCAATAGTTGATACCCATTAAAGTATCCGTACATTAAGAGGTAAAAGTGGTTTTGTTTTTAGAAAAAAAACAACAAACCTGCTATGAATGCAAAAAATCAATGTGATAAAGATGACAAAAAGTTAGTCATTAATTTAACCTTTAAATGTGTGCACTATTTGTAGTATACAGCTTCATTAATAAAGTGCCTACAGCTTACGTACTTGAACAATCTGAATTAGGGGGATTGATGATTTAATTATGGATACTTAAATAAATTACAATTTATTGAAATTTTGATTCCTCTGTTCATAGTGAAACAATAAGCCAGTGTTTATAAAAAGCATTCTGAAGCTTTCTAATGAGATTTCTAATGCAGTAGAAATTAGTTTTAAATGAATCCCAGATGGTCTTGTGGGCAATTACAGTCAGGGCTTTTACAGGCCGTTCAAGTTTCATACTAGTTTCAAATCTTTCATAAAAAAGTTATATATTTCTAAAAAAAAAAAAAAAAAAAATTATATATATTTTTTTATATTTAAAATTTTATATATTTCTGTATAAATATGGCCTAAAACAACATCAGATTTGCACACAAGTCCTAAAAGTCGATATAGAGAACCTAGTTAAACAAATGAGACAAAAATATTATACTCGGTCATTTATTTATTGAGGAAAATTATCCAATATTACATATTAATGAATTGCAAAAGTATGTGAAGCTCTTGGATTAGCAGTTAATTTGAAGGTGAAATTAGTCAGGTGTTTTCACAATGGGATACAATCATGTGTTGAGTGGGCACCCTGTTTTATTTAAAGAACAGGGAATCTATCAAAGTCTGCTCTTCACAAACATGTTTGTGGAAGTGTATCATGGTACGAACAAAGGAGATTTCTGAGGGACCTCAGAAAAAAGAGTTGTTGATGGTCATCAGGCTGGAAAAGGTTACAAAACCATTCTAAAGAGTTTGGACTCCACCAATCCACAGTCAGACAGATTGTGTACAAATGGAGGAAATTCAAGACCATTGTTACCCTCCCCAGGAGTGGTTGACCAACAAAGATCAATTCAAGAGCAAGGCATGTAATAGCTGGCGAGTCACAAAGGACCCCAAAAGAGTAACTTCTAAGCAAATGAAAGCCTCTCACATTGGCTAATGTTAATGTTCATGAGTCCACCATCAGAAGAACACTGAACAACAGTGGTGTGCATGGAAGGGTTGCAAGGAAAATGCCACTGCTTTTCAAAAAGAACATTGCTGCTCATCGGGCAGTTTGCTAAAGATCACGTGGACAAGCCAGAAGGCTATTGGAAGAATGTTTTTGTGGATGGATGAGACCAAAATGGAAACTTTTTGGTTTAAAGGAAAAGCGTTATGTTTGGAGAAAGGAAAACACTGCATTCCAGCATAAGAACCTTATCCCATCTGTGAAACATGATGGTGGTAGTTTCATAGTTTGGCCCTGTTTTGCTGCATCTGGGCCAGGACGGCTTGAGAATTCAGAGAATTCTAAAGGCAAATGTCAGGACATCTGTCCATGAACTGAATCTCAAGAGAAGGTGGGTCATGCAGCAAGACAACGACCCTAAGCACACAACTCCTTCTACCAAAGAATGGTTAAAGAAGAATAAAGATAATGCTTTGGAATGGCCAAGTCAAAATCCTGACCTTAATCCAATCGAAATGTTGTGGAAGGACCTGAAGTGAGCAGTTAATGTGAGGAAACCCACCAACATCCCAGAGCTGAAACTGTTCTGTACAGAGGAATGTGCTAAAAATTCCTCCAAGCCGGTGTGCAGGACTGATCAACAGTTACAGGAAACGTTTAGTTGCAGTTATTGCTTACGACAGATACTGAAAGCAAAGGTTCACATACTTTTGCCACTCACTAATATGTAATATTGGGGTCATTTTCCTCAATAAATAAATAACCAAGTATAATATTTTTGTCTCATTTGTTTAACTAGGTTCTCTTTATCTACTTTTAGGACTTGAAAATCTGATGATGTTTTAGGTCATATTTATGCAGAAATATAGAAAATTCTAAAGGGTTCACAAACTTTAGAGCACCAGTGTGTGCATGTGTGTGTATATATAAACAAACATATACACACACACATGCATGCATATATGTATGTACCAAGGCTGATGTAATAGTTTTGTGTTACTGGATTTTGGGATTCTCCATGTCAGACAATGGTACTGAAACTCATGTGCCTTTCCATTCTCAGCAAATGGAGCGCTTTAAAATCGTGGAGCGAGAGACGAAAACAAAAGCATACTCCAAAGAGGGACTTGGCCTCGCTCAGAAAGTAGACCCTGCACAAAAAGAGAAAGAGGAAGTTGGACAATGGCTTATGGTAAGTAGAATATCATTATTGACTGGGACTGGAATTACTGATGGTGTTGTGATAATATAGCTTTCTTTCCACCAGTATTAATGAACCTGCTGCTGAAGCTACGGTGTATTTGTTTTTGACAAACAAGTAATATTACTGACAGGATGTGAGAGAGATCAAGATAGCCTCACACTATGCGTACATGTTAGAAAATATTACTACAGGTGTGTGCCGCATAAACTGTGGTCCAGTATTGTCTTTATTATTAAGGTTATTAGTCTCTTTAACCCATATAGTACCTTGCAGATACATTAGCTGTTGAAGTACAGCAGTTAGTAATGACATGTAATTTTCCACAAGTATGAAAGCGAGAGAGTGTGTGCGTAGTACAGAGGGGCTGAGAGAATCAATGTGCTGCACACACAGCTTTAGACTGAGATAAGGTGTTACCCATCTTAAACTGGGTGGCACTATGGTTAGGGTTGGGTATTGTTTGGATTTTATCAATTCTGATTCTGCTTATCGATTTCCAGCTCTTGTTGTTTTGCTTCCAAAATGGTGAAAAAAATGTGCCAAATTTTCAGGTATAAATAATGTCTTTATTTTTTATATTTCAAGTGCAAAAGTAATTATTTTTACGTTAAAGCTGTTTTCTTCCCAAATAAAAAGCTTAGTGTAGCTTAATGTACTTAGGCAGTGACCTAGGAACACCAAACGTGTCTCAATAACTACTGGTAGTACGTTCTATAATGATTAACACCTGGTCCAAAGGGAAAGTACGTTAAGCACTTTAATATAGGTTTAAATGGGAATAAAATAGCTTAATGTAAAAATGTCTAGTTTCCCTTTGGATGACACGTTCTTCATTTTAGCAGTAGATCTTAGTTATGACCAGTTGTAATTAAGAGGAGTTCTTAGGTCATTGTTTTAGGACAATAGCCCACGTTAAGCTTGTTCACATTAAGCATTAGACTCTCCCAGGTAGCACAGCATTTATGCTAGCAGACAGTTGAACCCGGTATATTGCTGAAGCTCAATAATCATGTTGGTGCATTAGGTGCAACATCCTTTACATTTATTCTTTCTTTTTCTCTCTAAGCTGAGCCAAATTTTTGAGTGCTTTTGACCGTCCATCTTCCTCCAATGCATTCGCAGAGCCATGTCTAAACAAAAAACCACGTGAGGACATGCATGATTACATGACACACCGGTAGTGGCAGATAGACACCGCTTTAAGGACAGACATTATTTCTGCACTAGTCACAGAGGTGTATTTTGAAGCATTAAAAATGCATTAATTGGAACCGATAAGTGGAATCGAACTTGTTTATTTATTTATTTTTTTAACTGGCACCTGGTCTTGGAATTTTGGGTTTTGGTACCCAAGCCTAACTGTGGCACAGACGGTTAGCATGATTGCCTAACAGCTAAAGAGATCCCCGGACTCTGTCTGCGTGGAGTTTGCATGTCCTCCCCATGTTCCTGTGGGTTTACTCCAGGTGCTTCAGTTTCTTCCCAGATTCCAAAAACATGCATTGGTCTGATGTGAATGTGTCTGATTGGTATCGATGTAAACTTGCTCCTGTGAATAGCCAGTGATGCTGATGAGACAATAACTAAACAAACCCATGTTCAATAAAGAAAAAAATGAAAACCAAAATGTGGTAGTCGTTGTCTATTAAGTCTGTGTATTGGAATGGCCGGAGTATTTTGGCTATTTAGTCAGTACACTGCAGTATTCCATATGGCATTACTAAGTACATTATTAGGTTGTTTAGACAACGTTCAGATCGTACAACATGCAGTTTCATAGAACGTATCGAGTATGTTAAGTGATGCATACCTGTATTAATAATAATAATAATAATAATAATAATAATAATAGATGTTCTGATCCAATTTTTTTAATTAGTTTCCCAGGACTTTGGAAACTACTGTGGTGTTGTTTCAGTATCACTGTACTGGCTACAGATCTAGTCAAACTTTTGGTAGCATGACTCTAATGCATTATGTTTGATTCACTGTGTGCCAAAGTCTTTTGACTTTTATTCTACTTCTGTTCCATAGGCAACGATAGACACATTAAACATGCAGGTGGACCAGTTTGAGAGTGAGATGGAAAATCTCTCAGTCCAGATGAGGAAAAAGAAAGTAGACAAAGAGGTTAGTTCCATGTCTTTCATTTTTTTTAGCAATGCTGTTTAGAGTCTAGCAAAACCAGGCTTGGAAGCCATTTGAAAAGTAAGAGGGACAAAAAGCCACAATTCAGGCTCCAGTACATGGTTCTGATATAACCATGATGGATCCAC
Organism: Ancistrus triradiatus; assembly: GCA_025084515.1. NCBI lineage: Eukaryota > Metazoa > Chordata > Actinopteri > Siluriformes > Loricariidae > Ancistrus > Ancistrus triradiatus. The sequence continues at coordinate 177,240 of JAJAGP010001328.1, forward strand.
CAATTGTAAGTATAATTTTAAGCCCATTTCAGCAGCTGTTTAAATTTGCCCTCGTCTAGTTTTCTATCCATTTCCTTCCTGAAAATCAGAACCATTGAGTTATATGGATTAGGGCTGGTTATGAGGGTTAGGCATCACTATAAACGATACTGAAGTACACGAAACGCGCCACAACCACATGCTCTAGTTAGGGATCTTATTTGTAAATGTGTCTTCCTATAGACCACAGACACACAGGGACCCACCACATAAATGATGATTAGAGACAGAGTGAGAGAACGTGCAATCACGAAAGTAGTCGCCTGATAACCGCTATATCAAGATGATGTAACTAAAAATTATGAAGGATTTTGAAGTGCCATAGCAAGTTAGGGATTTCCCATAAGAAATAATGGATAGGACACTTGGTATTCCAGAGAGACTCAACACGGAAACACAAAAATACGGTATGGTTAACATGACTAAAAGTACAACAACCAAGTCTACGTTCCTGTCAGTTAGGTTACTTAAATCACTTTTACTCGTACAGTCTCAGTTTTCCAGTGTGGCCTTAAATACACCCATCCAGCTTTTTGATTTTGTAGCAAATATTCACAGATATAACACAATTTGTATATAAACAATTTGTACCTAAACATTCTGGCTTCATGAAGGCATAATTCAATTTTTTTTATTTTACTTAAGACAAGTTTTCTCAGACCACTGCTGAATGATCAAAAAATATTAGTACTTTCTTGCTCCTCCCAGACTTTTTTGTTGACCTGAATTATTTCGAAGCATTGACTTTTGGAAGAAGAAAAAACAATATTCTACATAAAGCTGATTTCAAATAGTAGTTGACAGATCAGCTTTGCAGGGTGGATCCTTGTCATGGACAAGTCCTTAAAATTTCCAACATGAACGTTCAATTGGGTTTAGATGCAGACTGTTGGCTGTCGTTGTGTTGATAGGCCTTTTCTGTAGAAAAGCTTTAGCACTCTTTGCTCTGTGGAGCAGTGCATTATCATCCTGAAATATTGCTTCATCATTAACAAACCTATTTCTGTCAATGGAATGTGAAGAGAGTCCAAAATTTCAGCATCCCCATCTCCTCTGGTCCTTTCTGACTGGACCCCTATCATAAATGTGTGGAGATTTGATTGTTTCTTTAGGCAGCATGATGTTTATTTTAGGATTGCAACAAACAAAAGTTCCAGCAGGATATCTGTGAGTAATGTGGATTTGTGATTCATCGAATATCCATTTTCTTTTTCTTTTTTTTCTTTTTCTTTTTTTAATTATCTACACTTCATGTTTTCTTTTCGGTTAGAAATGAATGTTTTAATGTGGCTTTTCTACATATCAATCCCATTCCAGTCAGACGATTTCTTAAAGTTCTGTGACAAACATTCGCTCCTGTGTTCAATCATTTTGTTTTTCATTTGTTTTGTTGTGGTTTTTTTCATGGAATATTGCATTGTTTCCAAGGAATATTTCAGTTTTTTGTTTTGCCGCTTTGTCGTCTTCCTTGGTCCACCCCTATGTTTTCCTTTTCTGTATTTCCCATGTTTATCGTTGCACCACGTTTTAGACACAGCTGACTGGGAACTATCAACAGCTTGAAGGAGCTTATAGTCCTTTCCATTGTTTCAGTTGACTCTCTTGTTGGGGCCATTTTTTTTTTTTCAGTTAGCCAATTCTAACAGCTTGTTATGGTCTGTAAGCACTTGTATAACTATAGACTAAATCCCATTTTTAGGCTTGTTGTGGTATTTGTTTTAGAAATGCAGATTACAAAGTAATTCCTTATTTTGTTTATTTTTTACTTGATCTGGAACAAATATGCCATTATTTGATATTATTAATTTTTTTTCAGGTGAGCTTGACAAAGCCACATTGTTTAGCTATTATGCAAAAATTGTTTGGTGTTTATTTGCTACAAAGTAAAAAGCTGGATGATTCCATAGTTTTTGCCATGGCTTGAGAAATGAATTAAGTGTCTGGTCTAGCTGACAAGTGTGCATGACTTTACTCTCTGTTCCCGCCCCCACCCCTTCCTACCCCCCTACCCCTTTTAAAAAAAATAATAAATCAGAAGCAGGACCGGACAGATGAGCTGAAGAAGTTAATCGAAAGGCACCGCTACCACATCCGCATGCTAGAGACCATTTTGCGAATGCTGGACAACGATTCGGTACAGGTGGAGTCAATCCGTAAGATCAAGGATGACGTGGAGTACTATATAGATTCCTCTCAAGAGCCAGACTTTGAGGAGAACGAGTTCCTCTATGATGACCTGGACCTGGAGGATATATGTGAGTGTGCATTTGTGGTGTCTAGTAGTGTCTTTCTGCTTTACAGCAGTGTGCAAAGCTGTGTAAGGTGGTGTCCCAAAATGTTTACAGTTTTGTTTCCTATAGGCTATTAGTACTATATACGTTAAGGCCAATAGTTCTTATGGGACCATGCAAGAGTCTGTCATTTGATGTCCATAACACTACTTTCTTTGTTTGTTTTTACAACTAAATCATTTAGCCCAGCCACTAGTTGCCACGTCTCCTCCAACCCACACAGAGGACGAAATCTTCCAGCACTCCAGTTCCACACCAACATCCACCACCTCATCTTCCCCCATCCCTCCATCCCCAGCTACTTGCACTACGGTACGTTTCAACAATCTAGCTTCAAACAGTTATACAGTATACAACACTTCAGAGCCTGATTCAAAAGCAAATTCAGACTTTTGAGCCACTACATTGACAGGCTTTACTTCTTGTATACTGACATACAAAAGTCTTAGGCCACCATTAAGGTTGTGTTTTAGCAATGGTATAATGACCATATATAATATAAAGTCGACAATTGGATCCAGAAATTTCAAGCTTGTATTTGTCACTTTGTAATACTCGTTTCCACCAATTTTTATTCCAATCTTTGTGAGCTTTAGAATATCTTGGCCTTTTCACCCTGTTCCACACACAAAAAGTTTTCTTGGCTGCTACCTTTCCAAAAAGACCACTTCTGACCATTCTTCTTCAGACTGTTGAAAGGTCAACTTGGCATCCCGTTGATGCTGCTATTGCTCAAGTGTAAAGGGAGGTCACACTAAATTCCTGACACTGTAGCCTATTTTTTTAATATTGCATACATATTTATTATTATTTTTTGTTGTATTCTAGTATTGCGACTGAGAAATAATTCTGTGGTAATTATAAGCTTACCGGACAAAAAAATGAGTCACCCCTGACTGAAATGTACCTCATAGCATGTAATACCTTTCTCAAATCGTGAAACATGCCGGCGGTTCGTGTCCTTCAATTTCATTCTTTGGTCACAATTCTGATAAGGATTTCTTGTGAACTGGGATTTTTGGCTCTTCTGATAGACCCATATGACCGTACAATACACCATACTCAATACAACTGCAAGTTCAGTTGCTTCCTTCACGCTATGGCCTTTGGCACGGCCAATTTCAATCACTCCTTTTTGTCAATCATTAGTATCTGCTTTGTGGCCCACTTTCCACACATCAAATGAACATTCACTGCACTGTACCACCTCATCTCAATTTATGAATCTAATCTAATGGTGGCCTAAGACTTTTGCACAGTATTTTACACGTATGCTAAGATGACTGCTCCCTCTTGCGTTGTTGTACAGGACTTTGCTTTTTTGTATCCTAACTGTTTCCCTAATGTGCTTCCTAAAGAATTCTGAGGATGATAAGAAACGAGGTCGTTCAACAGACAGTGAATTCAGCCAGGTAAATTTTTAAAAGTTTCTTATTCAGTTGAAGTCTGTTGAACTGGGCTTTGTGGTTGTTCTCAGTGCTAAGACGAGTAGGCAAGCTGTGTAGATCAGTGGCATCTGGGCAGCTTTTTCCACACGCGTTGCTTTTGATATTGTATATTCCCCTGTATTCAGAAACGAATGGAAAGCCTGTTTATTTGAATCATGTTTGATAGACGTCTAAGCAAAAATTCTGATGAATGTTTAAAATTGGCATTGTCAAAGTTTACCGGATTTGACACTCGAACGCTGTTAATGGTAGTTTTGTTGCTTGACCTGAAGTCGTTCCCTATTTACTTTTATTATACATACTATATAGAGCACTTGAAATCTATGCGGAACAGACATGGGGATTGTGGTAAACAAATTTGCACACTTCCTTAAATACTTTGCTTGTGTTGTACGACAGAAGGCTCTGTCACATCAACGCATTTGTTCCTTGTCACACAAGATAACAGCTGACATGCTGTTTTTTATAAAAGTCCCTAATACATGAATATTTTGCACTAAAAAGGTCATGGTACTTATGATCGCCCTCCTCAGAGAAGTTGTAATAAAAATGTGCTGCAGCAGACATTAATTAGACAAAAGTATTAAAGTATGAAATACATTCTCCGCAAGTTTTTGTTCTTTGTGTGGCTGTGCAGTGCCATTTTAATGGAAATTGGGATCAAATAGGAGCAAGCAAAAAAAGACTCACAGACTTCATTAACACTGTTAATGGTAAAATACACTACTGTGTTTCTTGCACCGAGTAACCAATAAATGACATCCCACTAATTATAGAGTAATGTATTTATTAACCTTTGAACACTGCAGCACTAACAAATAACTCTCAAATACTAAATACTACAAAACTCAATGTATGCTTTAATAACATGCGACAGCATGGTCTGTAATAGCCCTAATAATTTAGCATTTTTGAGATGCGTATTACTTGAACTCAACTCAGAATTCTGCTCCATCTTCTAAGCAATCTCATTGAAATGTTTCAGTCTCCTGTAAAGAATGGCAACCCATCATCTCTGTCCTCTTCGTCCTCATCCTCCTCCTCATCCTCGGGAGCCTCCTCTACCTCGGTGGTGGCCATGGCGACCATGGCCAGCAGTGGTAGCCCGTCAGTGGGGGGCAGCAGCCTCTTGAGCAATGTGGGTGGCCACATTCAGAACTCTTGCAGTTACAGCTCTGCCATCCAGCAGCAAATACAGCATCAGGCCAAAAATGCAGTTAGCTCCCAGTCCAGCACACCTGTCGCTGCTGCTCCCTCCAACAACATCCTCTTACCCAGCCCCACCACAGCATCCTCCCCTCCCAACATCAGCGCACCTTGCAGCCAGGCCCAGCCTTCGCTTGCACAGCCTCCAGCTTCCACACTGAGCCATGTCCTTAGCTTGGGTCTAACCAAGAGTGGCGCACCAGCCACCAGTAGCGCTGGCCAGATTTCTGGCCTTGGCCTTTCAGGGATGCCGGCACCCAGGCCCAGCATGGTGGGTCTGCTGCAAGGCTCTACCCCAGCACCGTACGCCCAGGCCGCCGCCTCTGGCACAGCCAATGCCTCTGTGAATACCAATGTCACAAACTCCAGTGGAGCAGCTATGTCAGTTGGAACAAACGGAAGCAGCACCTCCGCAGGTCTCTTAGGCTCTGCACCAGGTACTACAGGTCTGAACAGTGCAGTCTTAGGGCTGGGATCCACACAGACTGCATTGCAGCCCTCATCCTTGGTGACACCCAACCCTGTTGGAGGGGGACTTGGGCAAACGAACAGCTTGGGTGTCATCGGGAGCAACGGCGGGAACTCCACATCAGGAAGCGTGGCAGCTGTAGGAAGCGCTAGCCTCCCACGTCCACCAAGTGGACAGAAGCAGAACGGTGGCACAAGTGAGTGATTGTCATATCTCCATAGTTATGGGAGCTGTGTAGAAAATTGGCACAGGATAAATGTATTATTGTATTGGGTGTTCATTGCTGACAGTCAGACTAAAGAGTTACCAGAGGACATGGTATGTTTTTTATTGCACATGTATTTAGAAGAAACTTCTTTCAATCATTCATTCTTTCCATTCATTTTTTGCCTGATGATGATGATGATTTGTCTCTGTTTACATCAAGTCAGTCAACAAGTTAGTTAATTGCCTTTATGTCCCAACCTTTATGTTAGACGACTCTGATATTGGTACCGAGTACTGATCTGGGACTGTGGTCATTTTCTCTTACTTATAGGTGTGGGAAGGTGGGAGCTGTTATGGCCAAACAACCATGGCCTCCCAACTGTGAAACTTATTGAAGGGAGAGGTCATAAAAACGAGACATAATAGAGGTTGAAACATTGGCTTATAAAATAATGGTGTAGGGTTGCAGTAATCATACACAGTGGTACCTCGGTTCTCATTGTTAAATTGTTGAAGGCGGCTTGTCGAGAACCGAAAATAACGAGGACTGAGCAAATTTTTTCCCTTAAGGAATAATGTAAATTTAATTAATCTGTTCAAGACCCCCCGAAAATCCACACTGTATGAGGCATTATATGCATTAATAGAGTTGTATTGTACAGGTGCTCCCTGAGTTATGATGGGGATACATTCCAACAAATCCATTGCAAGTTAAATGTGTGATGAACTGAGAAGTTTAATGAGTATTTGGCAGAGCAGTCTATACTTTATGTAGCGGGGCCTTTGATAAGTTAGTTAATGTTTAAAACGCTCTCGTTAACCTACAGTTGGCCAAAATCATTAACACATAACTTATCTTATAAAGTGTATAAAATGTCATGTAAAAAAAACAAAAAAAGAACACTTTCTCTGTTGGTGAACTCATGGCACTGCTATTACTAACTTCAGTATGTGTTCTGGAGGATTTCTGTTTACTTTTGGTTAGCTGTCAATACTAACCTTTTCAGGACTAAATCATGAATCTGTTTACTGAATCGTGAATCATGAATCAAGTTTCAGCTGAAACAAGTCACGCCCCTCGACCCATACAAGTTTAAGCAAGTGTGCCAAGCAAGTGACGAGAACTGCAACAAATCTTTCTAGTCAGAATGCGTCAAACTGAATTTGAGTTCTGAAGTGGTCGAGAACCATGGTACCACTATGTTTGGTTATTGAGTATTTGTTGAAAAAATATATCAATGGAACTATATATTAATGGCCAATCAAGGATGCTCCTGCTAATGCCTCTAAAGACACCGCCCACACATTTGGCCATATGATTATGTACACCACAGAACTACTTTATGTAAGGTAAGACATGAAGTTATTGGAAACACCGTTGCTGTGCACTGTCATGCACGTGACCCACACAGACCAAGTAATGGCAGGTATATACGAGGAAATGCTGGAGACTTCGGCCATTTTTGAAAGTTTCCTTGACTCTTGTGTTCCATGAATTTTCAGCTGACGTAACTGCATGCATAGTAAAGGTCGTTCAACTACAAGTCGACTGTCAATTTATAGACTTGCAATATTTGGATTAGAACAGGAATTCCTGAGCAAACTATGTGTTAGTCAGTGGAATCTGATCAAGAGGTTGTGATCATTCTAGTGAGTTAAGGATGCATCAAGTCTTGTTGTGATTTACCAAGCTACAGAGAAAGAAACATAAACTTAGAATCAAGTCATTAACATGTACTACAACTGTCGAGAAGCTTTTTCAGTGCAAAACAAACAGGACATGCCTGTACTGTGGACTGTGTGTCTCTTGACAGGTTTTGGAATATAGTCGAATAACATCTCAAAATAGTTTTGCATGTCATAACAACCGTTCTTAATCTGAACTAAGCATTAAATGTGTTAATGAACAGATGTACCCAGATAATGCTGTTTGTTTGCCAGAAGCACTGATTGTCTTTCCTCTGACATTTCAGCCTATAGTGCAGTAGTAGCTGATAGCACATCTGACACTGCCCTCAGCAGTTCGAGCCAATCACAAAACAGCCAAGCTGCATCTTTAAATTCCACATCTAGTCTGCCGTAAGTGTGACTTTTTTGTTTGATTGTTTAAGAACTTTAGTGTTTGGACATGGTTAGAGCCTGGCACTACCTTTTACTTGTAGTGTGGGGTTGGTTGTGTGTTGCATCACTTGCAAAATCATTGCATGCAGCATTTTTATTTCTAGGTCATTCTTTAGAGGGGTAGAACAATAACACCATGCAACAAGCTGGCAATCATTTAAAATGTTTCTTTTCTGGATTTTTTTAATTAGCCTCCCTCCCTTTTCATCATAATGAGTTTAAAGTGCAATAACCAGCCTGTATCTTTTGTTCTTCTGCTGACAGAAAGGACAGCGGGTCCAGCCTTCTGGGGTCTATGACTCTTCCTCCCAGTTCACCCTCACCCTCGTACAGTGAGAGTAAACCAAGCGGGGGCAGCCTGCTGAACGGACCTCACTCCTACACACAGACTGCCGATGCCATCAAGGTTACACACAAACACAAACACACACACTTTCTTATGACAACAAACCCAGTGCATGATGTCGTTCATGCTTTTCTCAAGTTAGCCCATACATCTTATTTATGGTAATGTTAACAAGAGAAATGTTAGTGTTACTATTGATAGTCTAGTCAATGGATCAATGATGCAACAGCTGCCATACGTACAGTTACATTTGTGGCACGTGCGCTTAAGGGTCAAAAACACATCATTCATTCATTTTCTTATCCACTTAATTATAGTCAGGGGGAAAACCGTTGCGTAGCCAGCAACACAGGGCACAAGGCAGGAACAACTCTAGAAAGGGTGCCAATCCATCGTAAGGCTCATACATGCTCGTACACTAACTGTTGGAAGCAACAGTTAACCTAACACATGTCTTTGAACTGTGGGAAGAAACCGGAGTACCCAGAGTAAACCCATGCGAAGCCTGGGGTTGGGATCAAACCAGGGATTTAGTTGTGAGGCAACAGTGCTTAACCACTGCACTACTGTGTCGCTCAAATGACGCACCATGATGGCACTTATTAAGAAAGCCTATGATCTCTACTTTGGATGTTGGATGTTGTACAAAATTGATGACCAAGTCAAACCCTGGGCTCCTAACTTTTGTTGTACGTCATGTGCAGTCAGCCTGAGAGTTGGACTCTGAGGTACTCTGCAGTTAATGTCATTTGCAGTCCCAATGACATGGCGAGAAAACAGATCACTTGACAAGCTGTTACTTCTCTCTGACCAGCGTATCTGGCTTCTCTTCTAAAAATAAGAACCTATGAAATATCTGCCTTCAGCCATGAGACCTGTGCCACATGATGAGAGTTTGCCAGTACTGAAGCCACCAGAGCCATATGAGGCAGATGAAGATCCCGCAAAACATAAAACGTGGAAACACTGACACAGATGAACCCTTTGTCTCTCTCTTCTTTAATTAATCTGATTACACGGAATTAAATAACCTGGACAAGGTTTTCGATTTGTCAAAAGTTTAAGCAGAACTACTTGGTTCAAAGTTGAAAGGATGGGGTTTGCTGTCACCAGGTACAAAAATATCTGTCTTTCGGGACTGTCAAGAACTACCTTATGCAGGTTGACAGCTTTTGTTTTTGCACTGAAATCGATTGATAGTTCAGGGCTTTGTGTGCATGACACCCCTAAATGGCATCTTTTTAAAGATTCGTCACAGTTGAGCCTGAAAGCTGTCCTGTTAGACAGTGGCAGTGTTCATCCTTCAGTACCCATTCCCTGTGCAGTACACACGAAAGAAATCTACAATGACACGGAGCTGTTGTTACAACTGGAAAAATCTGTGATGATCTAAACAATGTCACAGCTACTAGGAATGCAGTTCAGATATATAAAGTAGTGTTTCCTTTGTCAGTGGGTTAGCTGTGCAGTATAATTACATTACATTATAAAATACTGGCCACTCCATAAGCATTTCGTTTAACAGCTGAAAAGTGTGGAGGACAAAACGATGGGTTCGACCCAGGAAAGATATTTGTCTCCTCTTTATATAAAACTCCGAACGATGAAAGGTTTTGTGAAAGAAGTAAATGGCATGGAAGGCATTTCCAGAGCACCGGACTATGCTGAGCTGATTAACAACATGCTTGTCAATATATAGTATACAAACCCATAAACTGCAACATGTCATGAAAAAAATTATTTCTGCCTTCACATTTGGACTTCCTTCCTGCTGATTTTGGTGCAGTCATTGACCAACATGGTGAAAGGTTTCACCAGGACATGGCGATCATGGAAAAGCAGCATCAGGGTACCGTATTTTTCGGGCTATAAAGAGCACCGGGTTATAAGGCGCGATATCAATGATCGACTTCTAACGGATCTATTTTCATACATAAAGCGCACCGGGTTATGAAATGAAACAAAACTCTGAAGTTCCGTCGGAAGCTCAGTTTGGTCTTTACCTGGCACAGGGCGTCTTCTTGCTTCCTCCACTTCCGTACCATTGATCCGTTAATGTTGAATTCTCTCGCAGCTGCTCTATGTCCATGTTGTACTGCGTGACTGATAGCGTTGTGTTTGAAATCCGCTTCGAAAATGAATGAATGAATGCACGTACCCTAATGCTGAAGCACATACCGTATTACTCCGCGATGCTGCGCACTAGGGTGGCCTTAAGCTTCGTAACTTACCAAGGCCGTGCTAAAACATTTTGACAGATTTATGAGAGCCGTGTACCATCTACAATTGGTTCTACTTCAGAAAGCACAACCAGAATTAATTCATACATTAGACGCACCGCGTTTTTAGGCGCACTGTCGATTTTTGAGAAAGTTAAAGGATTTTAAATGCGCCTTATATACGGTAATTGCAACCAAAGTGCTGGCTGGACTATGTTGGACATGACAGGAGAGACACAGATCCTGTGTATTAATGGAAAAATCAGCTGCAAAACCAAGTCGAACTAATGTGATGCGCCCCCTGTTATAATACATTTATTCTGATTTTCCAAATTTGTAAGTGATACGGCAAATCTGAAATGTTGTCCTCAGCTTGTCATTGTCATAATCTCCTATTTAGTCCGGAAGGGGAAAAAAAAAAAAGTTGTTCATTTTATTAATAGAAATAGCATCATTTTGAGCAATTACTATGAATGTCCAGGTAATTCCAAAATCCTTCTCATATTGTTTATGGCCAAAAACTAACAGCTACAGTATTTCATAGATACCCTTATGAAGCGTGACTTAGAAATTATGCAGGTAACATGCAGTCAACGCAATTGTGGGTTAAGTGGCAGTTTGGCACTGCATGAACAATGGACCTTTTGACCAGTAGTCCAGTACCTTACCTGCTCGCTCCACAGTGCTTAAATATATTACTTTGTTGACAGCCGTAGGCAGCTGCTTTTCTAAATGGAATGCAGTGACGTTGACACTAATCAAACTGTGTTTGCTAACCATTCTTTACTGCTACAATAAGCACAGTCTCTTGTATTTTGTATACGGATGCAATGTGACAAAGCACAAACATGTAATGATTGTTAGTGTTTTCGTCTTTATCAGCCTCAAGACGCTGAGTTCTCTGAAGTCAATGGCAGAGAGGAGGGGCCAGCTCAGGGATCCGGTTTAGAGGGAGAACTCTCTGCTCTACATCTCAGTGGGGGTGGAATATCCAACAACAACCACACACTATGTAGTACATTAGGGTACATTTAATTCAGTCAAGGTGCTGTACATTACCAGTGAAACCTAAAAAAACAACTAAGGAATGATTAGAATTTAGGTGTGATTCGCTGCGGGCGCTGTCGTGTGTAATCTTGGAGATATCCCCACTTATTTAGTGACGGCCAGGCCAAATAACTGCATAAGGACTAGAGGTCAAAAGAGGGAAGTAACTCGAAGGCTTCACAAGAGCATCTGATTTTTGCCATTAGGCAATTCAGTTGAAGGTGTGTTGGTTGATGTTGAAGAGAGTGGTAGTTTATGTGTGTGAATCTTGAGTGTACTTTCCTCAGTTTAGATGGCTCTGTGATAGTCTGGGGCTCCCGGTAGTTGGACAACGATGGATCGAGTCTTGGATGTCTTGTCTACAGTTGAGTAGTTGGACCCTTTCAAGTCTGTCCGGCCAGACCCCAGTACCTATTGCTACAGTCATGTTCAGGGGGACCACATAAGCACTGCGGCTAACCACACACGGCGAAAGGGCATGATGTCACCATGTATGGTAAAACCAAGGTGGAATTAAATCATTCCTAGGAATCTTATGTTTTAATTTAGCAGCCAATTTGAAGGTAATTTACCCACGCGTTTGCTCAGTTGTTTTTGGTCCTGAAGACCTGTGTAATTTGGAAGGTTTCAATCATTTTTAACTTAGGTTGGACAAAATTGAAAGGGTATAACCATTAGTATTTTGCTCAATAAATGTTGACCTCTTGACTTACACAAAATACAATCTACAGTGCATGGCATCTCACTATGCATCCCACCCTAGTTAAGATGCTATAATGAATACCCAAAATACCAAGCGCCAACTAATATCTGAATCTCATTAACCATGTTACATTTGCAGCCTTTTAGCAGGGACGCCCCCTTACCACGCCTTATCCAGACACGACTTACAGCAGGGCTTTGTGTTCCTCTTAGTAGCGACGCATACAATCATCGCTGTACATTACACCCGACACCCACGCTGTCTAGGGCTTCACGCAAGATGGCAACAAACTACGTAGGCTCGATGATATTTATTAAAGAAGCTACCCTTAAAAACCTGGGTGAGACATTGTTCAGCTTCTAGGTCGTCTTGTGTAGTGAGTCAGTTGTGTTTCGCTAGGGAGGAGCGTAGGTTTGTGTTTATTCACCCACCCTGTCCAATCGACACATGAATCCATGATGCCGTTTCACACGTATGAAGATTAATAGTACTAGACTTGATCTGTACTGTACATACGGTCTATTTATGTTTCCATTCTATATCATGTATAGCATTCTATTTTTATATTGTCATTGTATTAGATCTAATTTTATGTTGAGACATTATTTGTGTTGGTGAGTAAAACATTCTGATTCTGAAAAGAATATTATGAAATAATGAATCCAAGTTTGACATCTTTGGGTCCAATATACCATTGCTAAAACAACAACTCTAATTTTGGCCTACGACTTTTGCACTATGCTATAGGTTGACCTCTGAGGTATACGTGACAGAACTACATTATGGATTCCAATTGGAATGTGAAAATTTGTTGTATGGTGTTAAGCGATCATCACTCTCACTTGAGTAGTCAGATTACCAATGGAAATAAAACAAAAATATACACGTATACATTATTTATGCTGGGTAAGCAACAGCAGCATAGTTGTTTCATAAATAAAGTCACCTGACTATTAGGGTTGGGTATTGTTGGAGTTTATTGATTCCAGTTCTTATTGATTCCAAGCTATTATTCCAAAATGGTGAAAACGTGTGATGACGAAATTGCACATGCACAGAACGTAACCACTTAGTCCAACTGAAAAGTTTAGAATGGGAATATTTCTCTATTTAGCAATTTAGTTTAAGCATTACCTACTTTATTTGATCAGAGAGAAATTTTATTAACTGTATGTTAATGTAAGTGTTTTAAACATTAATTTGATTATTTATCATGAGGCAGAATCTCCATCTACAGGCGCCGTAATGTAACTGCAGTCATTTAAGATGGACCAGAAAATGCTTTAGCCTCTTCAGAGACTATGGTGCACCAGACACTCGTTAAACTCACCAGTTCATGATGCATTTAATCATGTTATCATCGTAATGATTTTTGTCATTTTAGTTGATGTATTTGCTGTTTGAAAGTTGTCCACAGGCTACATTTGTGGGCTGGCTGAACACTGATTAGTTGTCTTGTCTAGTTCTGACTTGTTTATATTAGTGGAAATGTTTGTTGTGAATCATCTTTTTTGAAGTGGAGGTGCAATAACTGAAATCTATATAAAGTAAATGTCTAATTGAAAGATTTTATTGACACATGCCATGTATTTTTCTGTTGTGCCTCAGGGGACATACATTTACTTTGACTATGAAAAGTGGGGCCAGAGAAAAAAAGAAGGATTCACATTTGAGTACAGGTACCTCGAGGATCGGGACCTCCAGTGACGGAAGGACAATAAGAACTGCAGACTACTGTTGACATTCCTGGACTGAATCTGCTCTCAGACGCGCAGATGGGGTGACTGAGATGCTTATGCGAGGCTGTTTTATGTCTCGTTGGTATTGCCTTTGGAGCTTCTCCCTCTCCCTTCAACGTCCCATTGCCCAATACTCATGCTAAAATGTTTAGTTACAGACTTGTCATGGATTTTTTTTTAGCCAAAGAGGAATAAGCCTTCAAAATTTAGAACAGTAAAGCAAACCAGAAACATGGCAAAATCACATAGCGACTGATGCCATTAGCAGTAACCTGATCTGTGCACAGGTAAATGAGTTAAAGCACAGCAAAAACAAATTCTGGAACATCAATTTCAAGTCAGCTATCTTGAGACTGCTAGCACCATTTCAAAGCTGAATGGAACATAGAACTGGGCAGTATTTGTTTTGTCCTACCACGGTCATTAACAATGATGATTCCATTCCTTCCTCAACACACCATTATAATCCCTTTGGCATTTTAATTAAAAATAAATGTTTTTAAAAATGATAGGCTGACTACACCATGACACCTGCAACCCAATTTCTGATCCTTAATTCTTATAAAAGATGAGCGCATTTTCCTGCTGTGTGTAAAGAGTCAAGTGGAACACACAAGAAAAGCACCAGCACTAAAAATTTGGACTTGTACCACTCAGAGGTCTAAGAACAAGCTAATGAAAGCTCAGCTTCTGTGGATGACAGTGCCACAATATTGTGTAAGCATCATACAAAGCCTTTATTTTGACTGACAAATGGAAACAATAAATATTTTGTGGTATAAATTTTCTGTTATAGCCTCTGGTCAGTATGGGTAGAATTGGTGCTTGAACTGTTTTGGAAATGTATTTTGATGCATCACTACAGTCTCGTTAGGGACATTCCATGCCCCACTACTTTCCATTATTTGACAGCAATGTGTCATTATACAAACATTTTCAATGATGAAGTTCTCCAATGTTTGGAGTGTCTGCAATCTAGTCATCATGAATATAACTATTGAAAGAGATATCCAATAATTATGTTTTATGAAATCCATTGCAATCTGGTGTCTGAAACCATTGTGGCAAAAGGCCACATGACCCATCTAGTTTTTGTTGCGTTTTTTTGTTTGTTTTTTGTTTTTTGGTGAGTGTACTGTATGGAAGAGAACTGAAATGTGAATTATATTTTTTTCCTAACTGGAAACAGTGATGTACAGAACATTCTTCCACCTCGTGTCTTTTTTTTTCTTCCATTTACATTGGAAGAGCATGGAACATGACAATTGCAATGTTGGACTTCTGGAGTTAAAAAGAACGTTACACAAGACATGAAAATGAAGTAAAGGATTGTAAAATATTAATAAAGAAATTACTTTTCAAATAATGATTGCATGCATCTATGCATGGTTTTTTTCCCTTTCGATGACAACGGTCCTACATAAGGTTGCTTATTGGGTGCCTTTATTCAAATGATACACACACATAATTTGAATATGAAGTTCCAGTAAATGACAATGCACAAAAACATGTATAAATAGAAAGATGTCACTTGCCTCTTATTTTGCAACAGAGAGAAGAATTTTGTCATTCAAGACCCCTACACTGATGGAAGAGAATTGCAGGTTAGCACATGCCTCCTCTAATATGCCACAAAGCTGCCAACTCTTCCTTTTTACATTGGAAAACCAACAGGGGTGACTGAATTCATTCCGTATTCCTTGTAATTTACACCATTTAGAGTGGTTGCCATTTTGTCTGAATTCTCAGTGGGCAGTCAAATTCTCTCTTGAGAGTACTGCCAGATTTACTAACAATACAGTGTAAAACTGATGTACTGTACTTTCACATAGATTTCCATCCGCAATGCATAGAGATGCCTTTTAGCTCAGAATGTCCTGAAGATGGCAGACTATATGAACGCAAAGGATATGCTGTGCAAGTTGCTTAACTCAATTACACGATACCCAGCAGTTCAGCGTTTTTAGTTATCCCTCTTTAAATCATGATTGAACATAGATTTGAAAACATCCTTTAAGTTCCTAAATTTCTAATGTTCTGTGATGGTATCTGTATCGTACTTAAACAGTGCTATTGGTTTGTTTATGATACTAACCTCTGTGATGATTTTCTGGTGCATCCTCAAGTAAGTATTCTTTTCGGATGTCTCCCTTAATTGTGCCGTAAACAATTTTCCATATAGAACAGTCTAATTACTGAATAGGGAACAATTTCAGACAAACCTAATACAACACAAGCTACGTCCTCTTGTAAAACACGTTAGCCAGCCATTAGGGGCAGTGTTGCAGCAGTAGTAGAATGAAGTGCCTGACTTTGTCTTGTAGATCTTGGATAATTTTCAACCTTATAGGCAGAATTAAGTATAAATAAATTAAAGCAAATTATTTGATGTGGGGTGTATTCAAGTAGAAGCCTAAGTGGGGTTTAATGTTCCGTGCAAATCCGTGGAACTTCCAGAGGGCACCAGACTAATGTTTACATGTATCCTAATAGTGGTTAGTAATCCAACTGAGGGCTCGATCAAAGTGGGACATGTTATGTATAATCTTTCATCAGTATAATTAGATTGAGACCAGTCCAAATACCTGTTCTGTGATTAAACAAAGCTTTATTTACACACATAATAAAAAAGCCACTCCAGGCATGATCATACCTTTGGATTGCAACTATTAGATTAATTACACTGGTTAAAAACTGGAAGCAGTGCTGTACTGCATTTGAAACAAAATGTTGAACAAATGCATCTATTTTCACTGTTTCTGAAGTGCAGTAGCTTATTTTTGAAAGCACAAGCCTAGATACTGTGGTGTGGAAAAAGTGTTTGCCCCCTTCCTGATTTCCTTTTTTTTTTTTTTTTAATGTTTGTCTCACGTGTTTTGGGAACATCAAACCAATTTAAATATTAGTCAAAGACAACACAAGTAAACACAAAATGCAGTTTTTAAATTAAGGTGTTTATTGTTAAGGGAGGAAAAAAAAATACCAAACCTACTGGCCCTGAATTGAAAAATTGATTGCCCCTAAACCTAATAACTGGTTTGGGCCACCCTTAGCAGCAACAACTGCAACCAAGCGTTTGCCATAACTTGCAATGAGTCTTTTACAGCGTTGTGGAGGAATTTTGGCCACTCATCTTTGCAGAATTGTTGTAATTCAGCCACATTGGAGGGTTTTCAAGCATGAACAGCCTTTTTAAGGTCATGCCATGGCATCTCAATAGGATTCAGGTCAGGACTTTGACTAGGCCACTCCAAAATTTTCATTTTGTTTTTCTTCAGCCATTCAGAGGTGGACTTGCTGGTGTATTTTGGGTCATTGTCCTGCTCCAGAACCTAAGTTCGTTTCAGCTTGAGGTCACGAACAGATGGCCGGACATTCTCCTTCAGGATTTTTTGGTAGACAGCAGAATTCATATCTCCATTTATCACAGCAAGTCTTCCAGGTCCTGAAGCAGCAAAACAGCCCCAGACCATCACACTACCACCACCATATTTTACTGTTGGTATAATGTTTTTTTTCTGAAATGCTGTGTTACTTTTACACCAGATCTAATGGGGGACACACCTTCCAAAGAGTTCAACTTTTGTCTCATCAGTCCACAGAATGATTTCCCAAAAGTCTTGGAACATCAAGATGTGTTCTGGAAAAATGATGAGCTTTAATGTTCTTTTTGCTCAGCAGTGGTTTTCGCCTTGGAACTCTGCCATGCAGGCCATTTTTGCCCAGTCTCTTTCTTATGGTGGAGGCATGAACACTGAACTTAACTGAGGCCTGTGAGGCCTGCAGTTCTTTGGATGTTGTTGTGGGGTCTTTTGTGACCTCTTGGATGAGTCGTCGCTGCGCTCTTGGGGTAATTTTGGTTAGTCGGCCACTCCTGGGAAGGTTCACCACTGTTCCATGTCTTCTCCATTTGTGGATAATGGCTCTCACTGTGGTTCGCTAGAGGCCCAAAGCTTTAGAAATGGCTTTATAACCCTTTCCAGACTGATAGATCTCAATGACTTTCTTTCTCAATTGTTCCTGAATTTCTTTGTATCTCGGCATGATGTGTAGCATTTAAGGATCTTTTGGTGTACTTCACTTTGTCAGGCAGGTCCTATTTAAGTGATGTCCTGATTGAGAACAGGTGTGGCTAGAGACAGTGAACTCAGGTGTGATAAACCATAGTTAAGTTATGTTTTAAGAAGGGGGCAATCACTTTTTCACACAGGGCCATGTAGGTTTGGATTTTTTTCTCCCTTAATAATAAACACCTTTATTTTAAAATTGCATTTTGTGTTTACTTGTGTTGTCTTTGACTAATATTTAAATTGGTTTGATGTTTGGTGTGTTTTGTGCTGATACCTCATCCACCGTTATAGTGCCAAGACACCATAAATTAATTTCGTTACATATATGGTGAGTTATCACAGTTCATTAAAAACTATGACAGTTTACTTTGTTCGAAGCTGCCTGCCCCCATATTTGGGTTTTGTCTAAGTTTTGATGCTCTAGATTGCGGCCTGACAAAACACAAATCGCATTATGTCATTATCCAACATTAACCGTTTAAATATCCTACTTGAAGGCCAGAAACTGTCAGGATTTTTTAATACATTACCATGTGCCCAATAGTAAAAGTGTAATTACCAGCATATTGTAAAACTGAATTGGCTAAAAGCTTGTCCTAATAGAATGCCTAATAGGTTAATAAATGCTATAAAGGTTCACAAATAAAAAAATCTTATTTTTATATCAGTTTGGCAACAAAACAGTTCTGCCCAGGGACTTGAACCCAGGTCACCATTGGTGTGAGATAGCAAATTGTCACTGTGCCTCCATCAGATCCAGGATGCATTTATCTCAATGTTTTTTTCAAGTGTTGCCTCCAGAGGTTTCTGGATAATGTGGTCGATTTCAGTGTCATCACAGTGGAACGAGACAACATTAATGTGATGCACATTTGGGAGACTTTGCTGACTGTTGGCAAGTAACTTCTTGAGCCTTGCTGCCACTTCTTTGACAGAAACTTTGCTGAAAATCAGCACTTCCCTATCTGATAACACTTTTATAGGCAAGATTCACAATAAGCTAATAACTCTAGGAACTTGAGTTTTTCAAAGAAAATAGATAGAGGGGATAATTTATTCTGTTAAATAACAATCAATCCTCAAATCCTTTGTCCCACAGTGAGTGAAGAAACTACAGCTACAGGGTACCTGATAATCACTTACAAGAATTAAAAGATTACATTTGAGTAATTTCCTTCATATTCCTCAGACTAAACAAAGAGTAATGACATTATAAAATGTGAGGGAAAATCTCTCTCTCTCCCCCCAGTCTCCCCCCATTCATTTAGACAGTCAAGGAAATGTAATTTAACTGGACTGCCCAAACATTTGCATGACACTTTAACTTGGAAAGTGCTCTGATGAGAACAGAATCAGGTGGAGCTGATACCAGCCTAGGGGGGATAAAGTTGAATGACATGCGCTGATCAAGGTAAGAGAGTTATGATAGTCAAGTATCTTCTTGTCACTGTAACTGAATTAAACTTTTTTATTATTTTTTTTATTTTTTTTATTTTTTTTGGCGGATCAGACGTAAGATGCTGGAAACAGCAGTTCCTGAGGTCCTTCTGTCCTTAGCCTAGTGGGTAAGTTACTGGACTATGGACCAAAAGGTCCAGGGTTCAAATCCCACCTCTGCCTAGTTGCCACTGTTGGGTCCTTGAGCAAGGCCCTTAACCCACAATTGCTTGGATTGTAAGACTGTAATAATTGTAAGTCGCTCTGGATAAGGGCGTCTGCTAAATGCTGTAAATGTAAAAGAAGCCTACAATAGACTGGCTCACTGTACAATGTACCCCTGCCTGAGTGACCTCAGGAATCCTTCTGTGACCAGGTAAGGTGGGGTGAAACAGTATGATTTGCACTTCGAAGCTTCAGTTACAGATGCTCTAATATCACCACAGGTCTGATCACAAGCCTTGCCTGCACTTACAAATTCATACATTTGTGTTGCAATTATTTAATTCTTAGTTACTGTGCACTTTCATGTTTGAATTCATTTCTGTTAGAGCTATCTCTTGCCGTGGGAATAAAATATTGGTTATCATGGCGTAAAACATTCACCGATCAGTCATTATAAAGTCTTTTTAACAGTGACTTACTTTTGATACAGGAAATGACATCATAAAATAACAAACAAAACAACAACAAATAACAAAATAATTTTGGTAGTTTTTGGCATTACTGTATTTAAAATGTTTCTTCTCTGCTGCTCTAAAGAAAATGGACACAGAAAAAAACAAATACAGTGGAACCTCCCAAATCGAACGCCCACTCAAACAATTCGGACATTGAACGGCCCGTTTGATTTTCTCTTTTTTTTTTATCACTAATATAAAAGCACGCTAAATAAAACTATCAGTGGTGCGACCTTCCAAAGATGATGCACGTAATCCAGTCTAGTCAGTGGCAATAACGGACCAAGAAAAACAAGAACTAGGGCTTGATTATAGACATATTATGTATATTTTTTATATATATAAAAAACCTATGGGTGTGATTTAAGATACTCCTCAGTCTCGGCACCACTGTCCCAATGATAAGATGTTCCAAACCCCACTTTAGTGGCTGTAAAGTTTCACTTTATTTTCGCTTATTTATTGTCTTTTATATTTCAATTATGTTATGTTTATTTTTTTCTTTTTTTTTTTATTATTATTGTTGTTGTTGTTGTTGTATTACATTCCCTTGCTTTATTCATGATTATAATTATTACTTTCATACAAATATAGGCCTAAAAACAATCCCTTTGTGGTCGGGAACGGACTAATCCCATTTATTTTAGTTCTTATGGGGAAATTTGATTCCAACTTTGAACGGCCGAATTACTAGGTTCCACTGCACTGTAATACATTTACATTTACATTTACATTTACAGCATTTAGCAGACGCCCTTATCCAGAGCGACTTACAATTGATACAGTCTTACAATCCAAGCAATTGTGGGTTAAGGGCCTTGCTCAAGGACCCAACAGTGGCAGCTTGGCAGAGGTGGGATTTGAACCCTGGACCTTCTGGTCCAGAGACCGGTACCTTAACCGCTAGGCTACCACAGTCCCTAATACAACAATCAAAGACACCAAACTGTGGATAGAAAATGCTGTTGATATTGAGTGACCACTAGGGTACACCCACCCAGTCCAAGGCTGGGCAATGGTGGCTAATTGGTTACAGGACTGGACTTCTGGCCAGAATCTTGATAGTTCTTCAAGCAAAGCCCATAACCCTGAACTGCTTGGATTCTGTCTTGTATCAATTATTAACTGGGTAAGGGTATCTGTTAAATGCTTACACTTTCACCAGGGCCTAACCAGTGATAAAGGGTACTCTGGATAGGATGCTAGTCCATCACAGGACACATGCGATGTGCACCCTCTCACTCATTCTTACACAGACATACACGTCTTTGGAATGTGGGATGAAACCCATGCAGGCATGAAACAAACAAGAAGGCCTTTACTATAAAATACATGGTCACGAGTTAAAATGTCCATATATAGGGAGGTTTTAAACTGTAGTAAATCTGCCATGCTTTGACTGGATCAAAGTTCTATGGTCAGATGGAGACAAACACAAGACTTTTTGCTTTATACAGCAGTTAGTTCAGACCTTACAATCTGATTGTTTGAGAAGCGTTCTCACTGTGCTGATATTTGCAATAACAGCGTGGTTTGTCATAAAACTGTATCAGTCTGCAGACACGTTGCCAGGTAACAACAAGCTTTATGCACACCAACATGTACAAATAACACAATGACCCTAATAAATAACTAAATTCTATCATTTAATTATTAATTAATTTTAGTCCTTTTTTCTTTTCATCTCTGCTTATTTGCATTTTGTATTTCAAACTATTGTTACTTTGTAATGCTACAGTCATGCTTGAAAGTTTGTGAACCCTTTAGAATTGTCTATATTTCTGCTTAAATATGACCTAAAACATCATCAGATTTTCACACAAGTCCTAAGAGTAGGTAAAGAGAACCCAGTTATACAAAAGAGGCAAAAATATTATACTTGGTCATTTATTTGTTGAGGAAAATGATCCAATATTACATATTAGTGATTGGCAAAAGTATGTGAACCTCTAGGATTAGCAGTTAATTTGAAGGTGAAATTAGTCAGGTGTTTTCAATCAATGGGATGACAATCAGGTGTGAGTGGGCACCCTGTTTTATTCAAAGAACAGGGATCTATCAAAGTCTGCTCTTCACACCACGTGTTTGTGGAAGTGTATCAAAATCTCTTGATACAGTCAATCATTTTACACCAAAATCCATCGAGTGTCTATTAACAAGGAAATCCTGTTATGTATTTTCTTACATTATAGCCCCAGTATCATTCAAATTTCCTAATCTAAAGAAATGTAGGCACTTATGTTTATGCTTATATGAAGGAAAGGGCTTGCTTTTAACATGCCTTCCAAATACTTTGTTGACATGAAGGTGGCATGTAATTGTCCATAGCACTACACTAGATTGTCAGTCTAATATGTGGTCATGTCAACAGAGGTAAAGCTAGTGGTCAGTAAAAGCAAATGGTTGGATCTCCTGGTGAAATAGAGCCCTTTGGCAATGGATGACTAGCAGAGAATGTTATATGCAAATGCACTGCTGTACCGCTTGGTTATTAGATGATGCATTACTGATGTTGACATAGGGCCCAGGAGCCTGTCACCTCCCCTGAGCCTCAGAGCTGGCTCAGTGCAATGCGTATGCTCCAGCCCAACATTCCTTTCAGCAAGAGAGATGCTACTCTAGTGACTTCTGCATGCGCATATGATGAAGAAACATGGTGAAGGCCTGTCTGGGTAGCTGACAGGAACACAGGCAATGACAAATAATTTAGAGTGAAAATAGGTCAAAATATCACAGTTCTGGAATTACTACAAATCCCAGGAGGTTCTCTAAACATATACTGTTTTTGAAACAAGGACCTCAGATTAGTGGAGAAAAGGAAAAGTGACTGAATCAGAAAAGCCATTGCAAATCGATTCATGCACAATCTGCTTCCCTGGTGTGTGTGTGAGAGAGAGAGAGAGAGAGAGAGAGAGTGTGAGTGAGAGAGTGAAAAAACTAGCATTAGCTGAGTTAGCTGAATTATAGCTGGCTTAAGACAAAGCCATCAGTTACTTTACATGCAAGAACATTTATCCCTATAACATTGCAGGCAACATTGGATTCAGACACTTGATATCTAGATTCACAGCCAGCAGTATTTTATCGTATCATGCATCCCCACACTGTACAAAAAAAAAAGATATTCGTGTGATCAAGTTTCTGTCACTTGCTGAAGGAGCAGCCTTAACAACCGATAGGTGGATGTCTTTTCCGACACACAGTGGTACCTCGATTCTCATCGTTAATTAATTCAAGAAGGCTTGCAAATTTTTCCCATAAGCAATAATGTAAATTGAATTAGTTCGTTCCAGACCCCCAGAAAATCCACACTGTATAAGGTATCATATGCATTAATGGAGATGTATTGTACAGGTGCTCTCTGATTTACGATGGGGATACAGTATGTTCCTACAAATCCATCGTAAGTTAAATGTATCATGAACTGAGAAGTTTAACGAGTGTTTGGTAGAGCATCTATACTGTATCATAGCAGAGATATGGAAATGATACTATAATGATAAGTAAGTTAATGTTTAAAACACTTACATTAATCTACATTAACGCAAAACTTATTTCATAATAAAGTGTTGAAAAATCTCATGTAATTTAGTGAGTAATGGCTTGAAAGTGAAAAGTAAAAACACTTACTCTGTTGGTGAACTTTGGGTGCTAGCATAGATGCTAAGCTAACTGCAGCCTGTGTTCTGGAGCATTCAATTCCTGTTTTGCTTTAGGTTGGCTCTTATAAACTACGTTTTTAGTGGAGGAGACTTATTGTCATGGAGAATTATTTGCAATAAGAATACGGTACTGTAGATGTTAAAATGAAGAAAAACATGATAAAAAATAGCGGAAATTTTCTCTGAGGGCTATTGTGAACCTGAATCACTGTGAACTGAATCATGATGTGAATCAGAATCATGATCAGTTTCGGCTGAAACGAGCTGCATGGCTCAAGTGCAACGAGTACCAAGACAAAGTTTTCTAGTCAAAATGGTCGAGAACTGCATTCAGTGAGGTCTGAGGTGGTCGAGAATTGAGGTACCACTGTAGTTTTATATTACAATAACAGCACATTATATGTCTTTGGGAGGATATTTGGGGAAATAATTTATGTACCAGTTGATAGACAAAATCAAGTCAGAGGAGAAATGTCTGGAAATCATTACTTAAACTGAAAATTCATGTTGAATTTCACTTAACTCAAACACTGAATTTACCAGACCTGAATCAAATTGAGTCCTGAGTTCGATCCCAAATGGGAATGAGTCCTCTCTTTGTGGAGTCTTCGTGTCTTCCCCGTGTCTGTGTTGATTTACTCCGGGTGCTCTAGTTTCCTTCCATAGTCCAAAGACATGCTTTAGATTAAATGATTACATTAAAGTGGCCCTAGTGTGTAAGTGTGTGTATGGGTGTGAGAGTGTGTGCCCTACGATGGATTGGCACCCTGTCTAGGGTTGTTCCTGCCTTGCGTCCTGTGCCACCAGCTAGGCACCGGCTCTCCTGCAACCCTATCTAGGATTAAGTGGATGAAAGTGAATGAATGAATGAATGAATCAAGTTGTATTGATGCTGATCTGAATTATATCAGTACAGTAATGAATCAAAGTAAACTCACTGGACAAAAAGTGGTCACAACAGTATGTAATTCCTTCACGAGCACGAATAACATCTGCGATTCGATTTGTCATGGACTGGACAAGTTCTGGATGTAAGCAACATCAAAGTTCAGCCACTTTTGCCCTGAACGTCTTGTTGTTCCAGTTAGTCCCACAGATTTTCAAGGGTATTCACATCTGGGAATATTGAGGGCCAGTCCAGATGTGTGACTGCTTCTGATTGTTCTTCATGCCAATCAGTCACATTTGCAGCCATGTGAAGGTGAGAATCGCCATCTTGGAATACAGGGAAATTAATAGTATGTTCCTCTGTAAGATAATGAGGAAAAGGCAAAAACCTGGCAGAAACGAGATTCATCTGATCCAATAACATGTTTCCAGTCATGAACAGTCCACATTTTGTCTTTTTGCCCACTGTAACCAGGCAACTTTGTAAGCAGAAGTGAGAAGTGAGCAAAAGCCTCTTGCGTCTCACCCTGCTTCCTATCTTCATGGTATGCAGTTCCCTGAATAGTGTTTTTTTACAAATTGGTTATGAAGAACCTGCATTGAGTTCTACAGTGGTGCGTGAAAGTTAGAAACCCTTTAGAATTTTCTACATTTCTGCATAAATGTAAAACATCATCAGATTTTCACACAAGTCCTAAAAGTAGATAGAGAATCCAGTTAAACAAATGAGACAAGAAGATTATACTTGGTCCTTTATTTATTGAGGAAAATTATCACACAATATTAAATATTAGTGAGTGGTAAAAGTATGTGAACCCCTAGGATTAGCAGTTAATTTGAAGGAGAAATTAGAGTCAGGTGTTTTCAATCAATGGGATGACAATCAGGTGTGACTGGGCACCCTGTTTTATTTAAAGAACAGGGATCTATCAAAGTCTGCTCTTCACAACACATGTCTGTGGAAGTGTATCATGGGATGAACAAAGGAGATTTTTGAGGACCTCAGAAAAAGAGTTCTTGATGCTCATCAGCCTGAAAAATATTACAAAACCATCTCTAAAGAGATCGTACTCCAACAATCATCAGTCAGACAGATTGTGTACAAATGGAGGAAATTCAAGTATATTGTTACCCTCCCCAGGAGTGGCTAACCAACAAAGATCAGTCCGAGAGCAAGGCGTGTAATAGTTGACGAAGTCACAAAAGCACCCCAGGGTAACTTCTAAGCAACTGAAGGTCTCTCTCACATTGGCTAATGTTAATGTTCATGAGTCCACCATCAGAAGAACACTGAACAACAATGGTGTGCATGGCAGGGTTGCAAGGAGAAAGCCACTGCTCTCCAAAAAGAATTGCTGCTCATCTGCAGTTTGCTAAAGATCATATGGACAAGCCAGAAGGACGGATGAGACCAAAATAGAACTAGAAAAGAAAGGGTTATGTTTGGAGAAGCGTTTTGTTTGGTATGTATGCTTTGGGCCTGTTTTGCTACATCTGTGCCAGGACGGCTTGATGGAATATCATTGATGGAACAGTGAATTCTGAGTTATATCAGAGAATTCTAAAGGAAAATGTCAGGACATCTGTCCATGAACTGAATCTCAAAAGAAGGTGGGTCATGCAGCAAGACAATGACCCTAAAAACACAAGTCCTTCTACCAAGGAATGGTTAAAGAAGAATAAAGACTAATCAACAGTTACAGAAAACGTTTAGTTGCAGTTATTGCTGCACAGGGGGTCACACCAGATACTGAAAGCAAAAGTTCACATACTTTTGCCATTCACTAATATGTAATATTGGATCAGTTTCGTCAAAAAATAAATGACCAAGTATTAGGTCATATTTATGCAGAAATATAGACAATTCTTAAGGGTTCACAAACTTTCAAGCAGCACTGCAGAAGAAATTCTTGCCTGGAAGTGAAGTGATTTTTTATTTACAAACCGTGAAACCCGCCACCGGCTGACTGTCAGTTTGTCTTTCAGTTTTTGTCTTTTTGTTTTCCCCCACTGCCACCTGCAAATTCAACTACTTCTTTCACACTATCGCCTTTGGCACGCCCAAATGCAATCACTCCTTTTTACCCCTAATTATTAACATCTGCTGAATGATTGGCACATTGAACGAGACATTCACTGCACTAAACCACCTCTTCTCAATCCCGTCACACCTGCAGGTATTTATAGCCTAATCATCCTTGTGCAACACCATCTGCAGGGGCCTGAAGACTACCAACTTAAACACACAAAGTGAGTAATATTTTGACCAGGAAGCTTCTATCAAATCGTTGCTTAGTGGTATAGTAAACTGTATATGAAAACATGTATGGTCTCGTTTGAAATGGATTTACACCAAGAGAGGACAAAAATCAATTGTGGGATCCCAGTATATAGTCCATGGTGTTTTACAATCCAGCTCGTCTACTTCGTGCGCAGGGTGCAGGACTTCTTTTAGTTCCTAGAATTAAAAAAGTCACAGCAGGGGGAAAGGTTTTCTCATACATGGCTCTATAAGCTACCCACTTTCGTTTGAGACTCAGACACTCTCCAA
The DNA here is from genome assembly GCA_025084515.1 of Ancistrus triradiatus. Classification (NCBI taxonomy): domain Eukaryota; kingdom Metazoa; phylum Chordata; class Actinopteri; order Siluriformes; family Loricariidae; genus Ancistrus; species Ancistrus triradiatus. The sequence continues at coordinate 204,363 of JAJAGP010001328.1, forward strand.
AATTTTAAGTCTAGGCTAAAGACATACCTATTTACACAGACTTTTGACTAGATTTAGACTGGGATGCATGGCTCGGGTTACTGGGGCCGGAGTCTGGAGTCATGTCTAGCCTACCTGCCTCATCCTTTAGCCTGGAGTGTCAGGTGGGCGGTCTGGCTGAACTGGGCTTCAGTCCTCTTGATCTTGACTCGTGCATCCTTGCCTTAGACTAAGGGCAGAGCTGGGGGTTCAT